>JALPCC010000073.1:0-78945 GCA_026538405.1 Cryptococcus sp. GC_Crypt_2 | reverse complement strand
GATATCGTTATAGCTTCCTTGGATCTTCTTCTTATCGTATACACTTCTTCATTCTCACTTCTTGTATGCAATAGCGAAACCACTGGTTGATCAGTAAACCCCAGTGTCTCAACGAAGACCGACTTACTCCCACGACTTGGCGCCTACAGTCTGAACACCACTCATCACTACCGTCTTTCCTGCATCCTGCTGTACCCAGTCGTACATCTTTCTCAACCCGACCACATCGATCACGGGATCATCATTCTCTTCCCTTGCGATTCTAACATCAGCTTCAGACAGGCTAGACAAGGAAGCGAATATACCGTCCATTCCTGATAGCATTATCGACCACAATGACCCCACCCTTCCTGGTCAACCTGATAGCCTCCTGAAAATACTCATGAATTTGATCCTTATTCGCGTCGATAAACACGAAATCATAACCTTGCTCTTCGTCCCTCATACCCTCTGCTACACCTGGTGGAGAACTGAAAGGTCCGCTAGGATCTTGAAGGATCTCAAGCGCTGGACCGACGTGGACTTTCGGGAATGGGTATAGGTCAAGAGCTAGGAAAGTCGAGTTTGCATGTTGGGCGTGAAGAGGAGAGAACTCTATCGTGTCGATCTGTCCATGCGAGGGGACCGCTTGAGCCATAAATGTTGTCGAATAACTCTTATCAGCATCTTCTTCTCGCCCACTTTGGAAAGCTGAACTTACCCCCAAAGCGTCCCAATCTCGAGCACCTTGGAGGCTCCAATCGACCTGCAGAGGATATTGAGGAATTGACCTTGCATCGCCGAAACAGCTATATCGGGTATTCCTGCCTCCAAAGCTTTCTGCTTGGCTTCGGCGAGGAGATCGTCCTCAAAGTAATTAGGAAGACCGAGTTTGCTATGGAGGTATTCATCCACTTCTCCAGCTGTTATACCTATCGTCAACTCAATCTCTCGGACTGCGAACATACCACTGCCTTTACCAGCAACATCAGGAGGAAGCTGAGGTCGAGCTTGATCAGGAACTTTGCCTTGCTTGTAATCTACCCCACCTGCCTCATTCAACTTGTATGCTACTTCATTACTTGACATGTTGCGAATTGACAAAGCTACAACGTGAGGTGGTGTGTATTGGAGCCGCGGACCTGAAAGATGACAGAGGAAGAGCTGAGAGAAGGGTCTAGTGGGACGACTACATATACGAGTCAAAGACATAGGATGGACGGCTTGACAATAGAATGGTCGGCCGAAGGTGCACAGTTAAACCTATTTATGTCATTCGGCGTACCGGCTACTCGGCCCGTTGTCGAAGCGCCAGAAGCGAGAGCCGCCTCGGTGACAAGTGGGAATGAGCACTCTGTGCATGTATAGATAGAGTCTTGATACAAGGTACAATTACTAACGGACAAACAATAGGTTGCGATACGTGTACAAAAGAACTCTGCAATGGAAAACCGAGGTGACCCATCTAACGAGTGACGAAACATTTGTACTACCCATCAGCGTTATTCTCTGTTGATGGATGAAGTAGGTACTCACTGTAGCAAAAGCACCAAGTATCGCGAATAGACATAATCCACCTAGAATGGAAGAGAACCATGTATACTGCCCATCAGCCAATCTATCGACTTGGTATAGATACTAAAACATACGCCAGATTCAATGTCCTGCCCTGGAACGTGGACGTTCATTCCCCATAGACCCGTCACCAAGTTCATAGGACTATCATCAGCTTTTGTTGCTGAGATACACGTTGAGTGAAGAAAGACCTACATGAGCACAGTACCTAGTGCAGTCAATTTGGAGAGCACATCATTAATTTGATTATTCGCATCAGTCATTTCAATCGAGATCTGAGCTAGGTAATTCGAATGAGAACGCGATAAAATCTTTTCGTAATGATTCAAATTCTGCGTCATTGTGATCAAATGATCCTTTCCGTCAGCTCTACGTAGGCATGAGAGGATGAGGTGACTGACCTGGATATCGGAAAGATAGAGACCGATATCGGATTTTGGGGCCACCAGCCACTGTTCATTACCTGCTATTAGCACGATCTCACAACGAGTGACCAGGAGTGGACGTACATCTCTTGGCGAGACCCTTGACGACATCCGCCTTGTTACCCATCAATCTTAACAGACCCATGACCTTCTTCCGACACGTTCCGATTCTACCCGTTAGAATCACCCCAGTTTGAGGACTTACCTTCTCAACATATCACTTTGCTCGGCATCTTTGATGATTAATACCAACTCGTCGATACTGTCGACTTCATACTCGATACTCTGAATCAGAGGTCCAAAGGCATCGGTGATGTCATCGATAAGAGCGTAAGAAATCCAGTCGGACGTCACAGAGATATAATCTTTGAGTTGCTTGATTCGGCGCCTGACATTTTGAGGGTGGGGAGTACCTCGGAAGTGGAACTGACCATTAGCGTTGAATATGATGGTAATTAAGGACCTACAGATAGGGTACCCTCCCTGAATACGATAATGTACATGTTCAAAGGCTCGAGGTAGGTCTGGGAATACGGGTCCTGATCGAAAGATCTGAAACAGACTAGATAATAGTTTCTGAACAGCTCGATCTTCTCTCGAGTCTCTTCAAGCAGAATGTCTTCAGTGGTAAGGGGATGAATACCAAAGACCTGATCATGAGTACCTGATCATATCACCTCTGAAGCGGTAACGTACCTTGGACAACATCCTCATCTCCTCATCAGTAGGCGAATGTACATCCATCCACCAAGTGAACGCTTCCGGATCATGTTCCGGTGAACCACCCTGGCCAGGACCCATGCCACCCGCTTTCGATGCCGTTCCAGCTGCTCGAGCAAGTAAACTCATTTTTCCATTTGGCTGAGCCATAGTCGGCTCCCTTTCTGGCGTCTCAGCGCCAGAGGCACTCCTTCTTGGTGTCGATTCTAACGATCCCTTCTGAGTCAAGCTTCCTCCATCAGCAGGCACGCCGCGAGTCTCATCCATTGTCGCTCGACCTTTGAACAGATCTTCGAAAGTCTGACCTTCCGCCGGTAATTCAGCCAAAGTCCTGGCGTGAATAGTAACGGGGAGGTTGTTGGAGTAGAACGAAAATCGATAAGGTCGATCGTGTCCTGCCGGAGTGTCTGTATAAGGGGCGAATCCAGCACCATTAGCTGCGCTCAGGGGGTTCTTTGGTGCTCGTGATTTGAATGGTACTGGCGTAGATTCGTCTGCTGGAACAATACCTTCCTCTGGTGTGGCTTGTGATCCGATACCTTCGAATAAAGCCAATCGCCCTCCACGGCGAAGAACAGGGTTGGATTGAGACAGTTTCCTCTGACGCCGTCGATGGAATCCGTGATTTCCATGATGGGATTCCGATTCCTTTGGTGAAAATGCCGTCGATTCCGGGTCATCGCCAAAAGCAGACATTGTGTTTGTCCGATCCATTGCCGTATCGTAGGATTGAGGTGCCAATTCTTCCTCACTACCAGCACCTCCATTCCGCCTCAGCCTAATTCCCTCTGCACCGTTCATGTACATCCCCTCTGCCGGCAAGTTGAGTTCTTTTCTCTCATTCTCTGCAAAAGCCTCCATCGCCCCAAAGTCGTACCTATTCCGAGCAGGTTGAGGCATTCCATCCGGTCTATTCCTCTCCTCAGGTAAAAGGCGACGATGTGAATCGTACCCACTACTTCCCATACTTCTTCCTCCCATTTGTTCATCCTCGTCCTGGTCATGGTGCTCGTAATTCCTGTCTCGGTGATGGTCGCGTTCATCGTCTGAGCCAACTTCATCTCGTCGAGCACGTTGCATATCCGCCTCCTCTGCCTCTGATAGCATAGGGAATGGGTTTTCTTCGATAGGCGACCCGCTCTGAAATGGTCTTCCTAGACCAGGTGAGGGCTGTGCGATGGAGCCAGATCTGGCACGAGCTGGTTATCAGCTTGCATCTCAACATCGTCACTATAGGTACACTATCGGACTTTCACACCTCTTGGTGAAAGGAACTAAGCCTGAAACGTAAAACTCACACATCGACATGGCAGACTCTATATCCTGCTGCATCTGCCTCTCCCTGGCTTCCTGGTCATCTCGCTGATGACTTCTACTCATCCGATGCGGGTTTTGACCTCCAAGCGCACGTGAAGGGGATAACAGATGTGGTGATTGTATATTGATAGTCCTGCTTGCCGGAGGTGGGTCGGTCGGTACCACGCGAGGAGACGATGGCGAGAGCCGGTCAAGCCTCTCTCTGTCGGATGGCATTGTATCGGAGTTGAGCTGTAGGGGTCGAAGGGATTATAGATTGGTGGGTGACAGTTACAGCGGTGTCTGGCTAATTCCGAGTCGACCAAAACGTCTATTTCTGCTGATCTGATGTAGCGACTTCTCTCCTGCGGCTACAGGCAAGGTCTGATATACAACGGTTGACTCTATTGGTATGTAACTTGGTATATACAGGATTAGGTTGAAAAGATTAGGACGACGATGTGACTTATATGACGCAGTGAAAAGTGCAAAGCTACTTTCGGCAACATCCCTTGGCAACGTTCGTTCAATCTAAGTTATCCTATAGCAAAACAACATGCAATGCAAACGATACAACAATGATTGTGCTATGCTTTACAAACTAGTATCCACCCTCGGTATACTTGGCATTCGCAGCCTGCTGCCTCCTTGTTGCCTCCTCCAATTTAGGACAATCGGAAAGAGCATGTCCTAGACCTCCACAGATCGGACAACCCTTATACGAGGCTCCCTGCGCCGCTCTTGGATCCTCGATATCAAGTAAGAATTGAGGGATCTTCTGCTTGGCTTCAATGAGCAAGTACTTGAGATCAAGGAGGGTTTGTTCGGATGTATTGTGATTGATAAAGGTGGTTGCTATTCCTGTTTTACCACTTCGACCGGTACGACCTATTTCGTGCACGTAGTCTTCGATTTCTTTGGGCATGGTATAGACTATGACGTGTTGGATCTCATTAAAGTCGAGACCTTTTGATGCGACTCCTGATGCTACCATGACATCTTTGGCACCGGTTTTGAAGGATCGGATCGCGTATTCACGCTCTTCCTGCGCTGCGGAATGTTAGCATCACCGCTGTCGGCGAGCCGAACATTGTGACTTACTTTTACTACCGTGAATTGCTACTGCCTCGACTCCTTTGAGTAAAAGGTACTCTTGGATGTCTACTTGTCAGTACATTTCCTCTTCATTTCAGAGGTACTCACCATCTACCTCGTTCTTGTTGTCACTAAAGATGATTGTAGGCGGTGCAGTCTTTTGCAAACATTCCAAGAGATATACCATCTTCGCCTCCTGCTTGACATGCTCAACTTCCTGGATGACGTCCATATTCGCCGCGCCCGCCCTTCCAACATTGACCAATACCGGGTTAATCAGCGATTGTGCAGCGAAATCCTGAATTTTTCTAGGCATTGTTGCTGAAAACAGCAAAGTCTGTCGCTGGTACTTGAAATGAGACATGATGGACCGTACATCATCTTCGAAGCCCATATCAATCATGCGATCGGCTTCATCCATGCATAGATACCTGTTCCTCAGTCATCAGTCAGAGAACAGGTGACTTACTTGCAATTATCCGCATTGAGTCTGCCTTTGTCTAGCATGTCCATAAGTCGACCGGGGGTGGCGATGGCGATATGCACACCACGATTAAGGACGTCAGACTGGTCACCCATGTTGATACCACCGATACAGAGCAAGGAGCGCAGTTCGGGGTATTTTCCGCTATCTTTCAATGCGGCGCACATGGCCTGACATCCTTCGTATGTCTGACGCGCCAATTCTCGCGAGGGACATATTATAAGACCAACAGGGCCTTCTCCCTTCTGAAATGGTAGTTTGGCCTCCATCTCTAAAGCCTGCATGATGGCGGGCAGACTGAACGCGAGGGTCTTGCCGGAACCAGTGAACGCGATCCCGATCATGTCTCTTCCGGAAAACCTGCGATATTAGGTATGACCAGCGCATATGAGATTGGAGCCTACGCTGTGGGAAGTCCTTGCATTTGAATAGGCGATGGACGCTTGATCCCCTTCGTTTTCAGATAGTCAAGTATTGGCATTGGTATCTTCATATCCTGCTTATCAGGGCCGTTGATCTCCCCTGTAAAGTGTCTCGTACCGTGAAATTGGTGATAGCAGGCGGTATACGAAGACCCTCGGCAATGATGTGATTCTCCATCCTAACAGTCTCGTGGTCCAAATCCGACATCTCCCTTATGAAGCGTGGTGGCCGCCAGGAAGTCTTGAGACTCTCGGTGTACACTGTGCCTTGCGAGATCTCTTTCGCACTGGCCAATTTCTTCTGACCCCTCTCAAGTTCGGCCAGTAACTGAGCTTCTTGTTCATCTGCTAACTGGGATTTGGATTTATCCTTATCTCACGCCGTTAGCTCTTTCTCTCTATACAGTGAACGACTCACCGGCTAGAGCTCTCTTCTCCTTGACTTCTTGAGCAGCCTGCATCAATGTTCTCTCCCTCCTTGATTTCTCCTTTGCTTTTTCTTCCTCATCATCCTCATCCAGTTGTATCATCCTTTCCCTTTGAAGCTCATCTGTCGATACTTTTGGTTTCTTGGCTTGTAGCTGTTTACCGGTCAGAGTCGATCTCAGCTGTGCCCGACGCTTGGCAACGGGTACATATGGTTTGTAATCTACCGGTAGATCTAGACCATCTTCTTCTATATGCTTCGATGGTGACCTACTTCTACTTGATGAGGCTGTTACCATACCTTCTATATGATACAAAGACACCAATACAAGATGCATAAATGATGAAATCAAAGCCAAGCCAGTCAGGAACGGGTGGCAAATCTGCCGCGTGGGGGAGATTAGCTGTAATGCCGAAACACCGACGCGCTCACGTTCACTGTCATTGGTATTGTACAACCTATTCATTCACCCTTTTGTCCTATATACAACTACATCACAGATAGCTACTACAACCATTCAGTGTATACCACTGGATTATTGAGAGGAATAGCTATCCAACGGTATTGCGATATCTCCACAATTCAGCACAACGCACTCAGTCGAGCTCATCACTTCGACAACCACTCGCCACTGTCGTACAGCACTTGACAGCTAGTCTTCAGCGACTCAGCCACCTAGAGACATCCAATCTAGACCTCTGATCTGCCGAGTAATCATATCGTACAGAAAACAGCAGGATGGAGGTACGTGACCTACTCCGGACGGCTACGACGGATAGAAGCACGCTAACTTTGCAGGGTATCCTTGATTTCTCGCAGGAGTTGGACATAGGGTAAGTTGCCGAAGTTGTACATGAAGACTAGGCTTATGATAGTCTGCTAGACCGAGTTGTCGACGCATTCTTCACTGGTTCAGGTGCACAGGTAAGCAGCGCACGTTGCTGAGAGGAAGGGCGCTTATGGAAATAGCAACAGGAAGCACAAAAGGTCTTGACGGCTTTCCAGGAGAATCCAGATGCATGGCAGCGGGTACCACCTGTACTTGAGCAGTCTAGTAACCTGAATACCAAGGTCAGCCTACCTATCAGGGGGAGAGTCGAGCTGACGAGATAGTACATCGCGCTCCAGATTTTAGAAAAGTTGGTTCAGCTGAGATGGAAGACCCTACCGGTGGACCAGCAGCAGGGTAAGCTGACACCATTATTAGCATCGTAGACACTGACGTCTAGGTATTCGAAATTTCATTGTACAGGCAAATGTCGACATTGCCTCGGACGAAGCGAAAATGAGACGCGAGAAGGGATACCTAAACAAGCTCAATCTCGTTCTCGTACAGGTCAGTCGAGCCGGCAGTACGCCTTCCCATTCAGCTAATGATCAGATCCTAAAGCAAGCATGGCCCAAGGACTGGCCATCATTCATCCCCGAAATCGTCGCTTCCTCTCGAACATCCCTATCCCTCTGTGAAAACAACATGGTCATTCTTAAACTCCTATCCGAAGAGATTTTCGATTTTTCAGCCGAGCAGATGACGCAGGCAAAGACCAAAGCGTTGAAGCAGAGCATGTGTGCCGAATTTGGAGAGATCTTCAACTTGTGTAATGAAGTACTGGAAAAGGCAAACAAGCCAAGTTTGATCAAGGCGACACTCGAGACGCTGTTGAGGTTCCTATATTGGATTCCTCTTGGCTATATCTTTGAGACGCAAATCATCGATTTCTTAGTCTCAAGAGTGAGCTAAATCGCATCTTCGACTCGGTCGCAAGCTGATGTACAGTTTTTGGAAGTGCCGGACTTCCGTAATGTCGCATTGAAGTGTTTGAGCGAGATTGCAGGATTGGCAGTGGGACCAGAGTACAATGGAAAATTCGTCACGCTCTTCAATGTCGTGATGACGAGTATCAACCGAATGGTTCCTCCAAGTACAGATATGGCCGCTGCCTACGCTACATCCGACGACGATGATCAACAACTTATCAGTAACCTCGCCCTCTTCCTTACCAACTACCTACATCATCATCTACGTCTGATCGAGAACCCCGAAAACCAGGAGCTGCTTATCAACGCACATCTGTACTTGATCAAGATCTCGACAGTGGATGATCGTGAAGTTTTCAAGATTTGTCTGGAATACTGGGCTAAAGTAAGCTGCATGTTTTAAAAATTCGAGGGCAGAGCTGACGTGTAGCTCGTATCTGAACTATACGAGGAGATCCAGAACTTGCCCATCAACGATATCAATCCCCTGATGAACCTCAACCTCGGTGGATTCGGCGGTTCAAGCTCATCATCACTTGGTATGAACGGCGTACCATTGAGAAAAAACACCTACTCGGACATTCTGTCAAATCTGCGATTAGTCATGATTGAAAAGATGGTCAAGCCAGAAGAGGTCAGTAGCTGATTCCAGCATAATCGTCACAAACTAACAAACAGGTTCTGATCGTTGAGAACGACGAAGGAGAGATTGTTCGAGAGTTCATGAAAGAGAGCGATACGATTGTCTTGTACAAGAGTATGCGAGAGGTATTGGTGTACTTGACACATCTGGATGTTTCGGACACGGAGACGATCATGACGGATAAGTTGTCGAAACAGGTCAGTCGACTCGTCTAGGTCGGGGACTCAGCTGACATATAGATTGATGGATCAGAGTGGTCGTGGAACAACCTCAATACCCTATGTTGGGCTATTGGATCTATCTCTGGAGCCATGAGTGAGCTGTTTGGAACTGATTTCTCTCAGAGCATGAGCTAACTGCTAGATGAGGAGACCGAGAAACGATTCCTCGTTACCGTCATTAAGGATCTACTTGGCCTCACGGAGATGAAGCGAGGTAAAGACAATAAGGCAGTCTGTGCTTCAGACATTATGTACATCGTCGGACAATACCCTCGATTCCTCAAGGCGCACTGGAAGTTCCTCAAGACGGTCGTCAACAAGCTTTTCGAATTCATGCATGAAACGCACGAAGGTGAGTCCATCGACAGGGATTCGGTGCAAGTCACTGACAAGACAGGTGTTCAGGATATGGCATGTGATACATTTATCAAAATTGCGCAAAAATGTCGCCGCCATTTCGTAATGCAACAAGCGGGAGAGCAGGAACCTTTCATTGATGAGATTCTAAGAACGTTACACCGCATAACGGTAGACTTGGCGCCTCAGCAGGTATGTCCACCCAGCTCGGGAAAACGGCAGACATTGACGATAGGTTCACACTTTCTACGAGGCTGTCGGCTACATGATCTCCGCACAACCAAATAAGAGGACACAGGAGACTTTGATTGAGCGATTGATGGAATTGCCCAACAGTGCTGTAAGCTTCGAAATGCCATTGCATAGGTGACAAGCTGATTTCCAGTGGGACAACCTGATGTCGCAAGCAGCTAGCAATGTTGATGTTCTCGCCAACCCCGAGAACGTTAAAATCATGTCCAACATCCTCAAGACGAATGTCTCGGCTTGTACCTCCATCGGATCATTCTTCTTACCGCAACTTGGACGTATATGGCTCGATATGCTTGGTCTGTACAAGGCTGTCAGTGGAATCATTAGTGAACAAGTCGCTTCTCAGGGTCAGCTCTCCTCCTTCCCAAGTACCGAGATCCAGCTGACATTCAGGCTTGGTCGCTACCAAGACACCGAAAGTCCGATCGTTACGTACAATCAAGAAGGAGATCTTGAGGCTCGTCGAGACCTACGTCAAGAAAGCAGAAGATCTAGACGGAGTCAATGTCAATCTGATACCTGGTCTCCTCGATGCCATTTTGGGTGATTACACACGTAATGTCCCTGCTGCGCGAGATGCGGAAGTTCTCAATGTCATGGCCGTCATTGTTAGCAAGCTTGGCGTGAGTCTTTTCTCCGTATCTTCTATCGATGGATTGCTGAACAATCAGCCCCTCTTGTCGAACCAGATTGCACCTATTCTCGATGCGGTCTTCGAGCCCACGCTTGATATGATCAACAAAGATTTCGCAGAGTTCCCAGAACATCGAGGTGGATTCTTTAGGTTACTCAGAGCAATCAATGGTACATGTTTCCCAGGTAAGCTGTTGCTCTCCTAGATCTACCGGCAAACAGCTAACCAATAGCCTTACTCGAACTACCTCCTCCACAGTTCAAGCTTGTCAATGACTCGATTCTATGGGCCGTTAAGCACACCATGCGAGATATCGCCGATCTTGGTCTTTCCAGTATGTCCCCTTTCCATGGAGAAGTACAGAGCTGACGAGTAGTCGCGTTCGACCTGGTCAACAACTTTGCAGGTGCATCACCCGATATCGCCAACTCATTCTTCCAGCAGTACATGGTCAATCTCCTTGGTGACATCCTCTACGTTCTCACTGATGCCGACCACAAGTCTGGTAAGTTCTCCGTTGTTGAGTTTGATTTTGAAAGTTACTAATGGGTAGGCTTCAAGAATCAATCGATTCTCCTTGCTCGACTTATTTCGCTCGCCGAAACTGGTCAAGTCCAAGCTCCTCTCTTTGACCCTGCCACTGTTGCCGATCCAAACATGTCGAACGCAACCTACCTCCGAGGCTACGTTGCTGATCTACTATCGAACGCTTTCCAAAACATGCAACCGTAGGTCCCCCCTAGATACTGAGGATGAAGAATAGAGCTAATGGACAGGGCGCAAATGTCCAATTTCGTGAACCTCATGTTTGAGCATTCTTCCGATCCAATGCGATTCAGAAACACTCTACGTGATTTCTTGATCTCCCTCAAGGAGTTCTCGGGAGATAATGCCGAGCTTTACATCGAAGAGAAAGAGGCCGAGGCGGAACAAAAGGCTAAAGATGAGAGAACGGCAGCTATGAGAGTTCCCGGTATTCTCAAGCCATCTCAATTGGATGATGATCAGGACTTGTAGGCGAGTCCCCGGCACCAGCCAACCGTTTCACCTGCTGGAGGAGATGGCGAAATGAAGAGGAAGGAAGGAAGAGTGCATTTTCGGTTTTTCATTCTCAGTCTCAAGTGTCTTTTTAATCCCCATTTTCAATTGTTGAAAGCATTTCCCCGACCCAACCCCCCACATTCCACAACCTTTTACGTAGATCAGAATTTGTTTAGATTACTTTATGATTTAGACGATTTTGATCAGATTACATGAAAACAAGTATGAAGTTCAAGGGAGAATCCTGGTGGCTATGTTGCGGTGGTCTATCACAAATCCGGCATGGAGCTGGCCTTGATTTGCTGGGTTTGACGTATACTCGTTCCTAAGGCAGACGTTGCAGGTGTGAAAGTTGCGATCAGCATGTACAAGTCGAAGTGCAAAAGAAAGTAATATGAGGTATGTATGACTCTGTCAATACATTTGATAGAAGTTATATAAAGTAGTAGTAGCTACAAAGGACAAACTACGCTCTACGACTACAATAAACCAATCTATCAATCCCTAGACCATCAAGGCCTTAGCATCTAGCTTTTAAATTATCCCAAATAGAGTTCCGGAGATTCCTTCTTGATCTTTCTAATGAATGTGAAATACGATATAAGTCCTAGTCCTACAGTTGTCGTTGTTATTGTTGTTGTTGTTGTGTTGATAGTATGGTATGGTATGGATACAAGATGTTTTGATTGATGATGATGATGATGATGATGTGGTTCCGATAAGCCCAAATGAATCAATTCTCTCCGCGGTCGTCTTCGGCCCTGTTGGGCTTTTTAAACCTAGACTGCGTTCCAAGATAACGCGGCGATAGCCTGCTCTTCCTCTTGCTCTAATCTCGATTTAGGTACTGCCTTCCTCTTATCTGCCGATCTCAAGAATCGACCCAGGAAGCCATTAGATGTAGCTGAACTAGTCATCTGTTGAGGTTTCTGTAGCTGAACATAGCTTGGATCGAGGTGTGAGATTGGGATAGAATCCATTGCCAGACTTGAAGATGTGGATGTAGAGCGTGGGATCGAGTATTGGACTTTTTGAGTATGTTGAGGCTGAGCGTGGGATACGGATCGTTTACCGGCTGTTGCTCTTGGTGGAGTTGGTGGTGAGGTTGATTTAGGTGTAAGAGGCATACCTTCATCTGATTCGAGTGATGAAGATGATCCGGACCTGTCGAGAGGTGGAGCGACATAGGTCTCTTGACCTCTTGAAGAGACTCGTTGATGTCGCCTGGAAGTCGCGGTGGAAGCTTGTCGGATGTTGACTGGAGTGACTGGAGGAGTAACAATGGTAGAGGTAGAAGCCATGACTGGAGACTCGAAAGAGTATTGATCCAGGAAAGGTCTGAAGTTTTCAATGATCTCTTCCTCCTTGATTCCAAGATCGTAATCGAGCAAGAACAACAACTGTTTCTCCATCAAGTTGATTTCGGCTTGGCTGAACATCTGAGCGTATCGGCACCAGTGCTTGTTCTTTGGCGAGGAGTCGTTAGAGTACTTGGCAGCTACGATCAAGGTAGCGAGGAAGACTCGGTGTCTAGTACAAGGCATTCCCTTTGCGACTTTGGGTAGCCTGTGTCGAAGTCGTTCGAGGTAGACCATTGTTGCGAGGATCGTAGAGACTTGGACGTTGGACTGCTCGCAGACGACAGCGATGAAAGTCTCGAGCGAGGGTAGACCGGGGGATGAGGGTGATGATGGGAAAGAAGACTTGACTGGTGTGACGGGAGGGGAGGGTGGTGCGGGGATAGTAGTGGAGCATGCGATCACGGATGATGTACGGTCGGCGAGGTAGTCTAATTGTAAGTTATCGCTTTACAATATGCAGGCGGGGTAGAACTTACAGACCATCTCACGCGAAACGTCTGTCCTGATGAGTTCCAACAAAGCGGGATTGTGGATCCCACAAGGAGTCAATGAGGCCGGGTGTGTCCTATCCTCAAAGACAGGGGACATGGGCTGAAAGACAGGTGTACCGGCGGGGTAGTAGGATTTGACGTTGGCGGACATGGTGTGTAGAGATTAGGTCGAGGTCGAGGTCGGGATTCGAAGGTCGAAGGTGTAGGAAGTTGAACAGGAGGGGTCGTATACACAAAACAAGAGAACAAGGACGATAAGGTTGACAAGAAAGAAAGAGTGGGTGAACCAGTCACGAACCTATATGTAAATGTGAGTGAGTTTGTGTAACGAAATCACAACGCCGATAGAAGACGCGTACTAGTAGATCCCACCAGGGGTTCGGAAGTCGGAAGTCGGAGCTTGAGTTTGGGCTGAAGCTAGCAAGGTGATGCCAAGGGTTTAATGGCTGATAAGGGTCAGGTTCACTTGTCACTTTGTCACTCATTTATTTTGAATCTTGTAGTTACTCACCGAACCTGGTTCCTTGAATGGCGATCCTGGAATGAATGGAAGCTGAGCCGAGGAATGGCTAGATTGTAAGTTAGACTCCGGTATCCACGGATGCATGGTGTTTTCTTGTGAAAGAATGGGAATGTAACGGTGATGTAAGAGGAGGTGGTATTGCGACGAGCGTGACTCACTTGCTTGGATAGTAACGGTCCGGCCGTTAAGGGTTCAATTTGTACAAAGGTGAAGAATTATAAAGACCCGCCTGGGGTTTGAGTGTTATATTATAGGATTATAAGCTTAAATTATAAGGGTAGAATAGAGTCGAGAACGAGTGACGCTCAGCGTGCACAAGGTGATTAAAGTGAATGATGGAAGGGTAAGAGTGGGTGGGGTGAGGGAAAGCCATAGCCAGATGGGAGCAGAGGAGGGTAGATATAAGCCTGATGAATATCACTTTTTCCCTTAACCGACGCGTATTCTACAGTCGCGTCTCAGTTGTTGATTGATCATGTTATTCAACTGAAACAGACGTGTATGTATATCTAGAAACTCATGCATCCGGGACAACGATGGTCTTACATGCATGCATCATTGAGATCGCCGCTTACGTCTCAGAAGACGGACGCGGTAGGTCGACTCCTTAACTCGGCTCGCGGCGATCCTCCACCCCCACTTGCTAGTGACCATGCTTGTATGCATGCAGACATGGATTATGATAATCGCCTCCGAAACAAGTGTCCAGATATCACCTCATGCAACAATCAGTGAAAGCACTAGCTATGCGTGACCACCCCAATCGAGGTGTCTCACTGTCGATTTCATCATTCACCAAAGCTACATCATGCTGTATAACGAACACCGAACTCGGCTCCATATTCAATACTCCTAGCATGACACATCGCAGTCAACTCATCGATACTACTGTCACGTTCCCATACCAACTGATAGAAATCACGTCCACATATAACCACCAACAAGAAAAGAAATCACGACGCGTCGAATTCCATAAACCTAGAACCCTGATAAATGTAACGCTCTGTCTCAAGTGGCGTAATGTCAAAATCTCCATAATCTCGGCGACAGCGGAATCCAGCCACTGACAAGGTGGATGCAGCCGCCGGATAACACGTGTTCATAGTGTATCCGAGTACTTTCGCGATGCACAAAGTGGGGTAGAAATCGGTATGGTTTGAACTGAAAATCGACTACGAGTCTAGAACGCATCACCCTGCGGCAAGTTAATCATGGCTGGACGGGACCATGTGCGGGACACCGGGTCATAAAGGCTCGACTGCGCGCAAGGGGTGTGGCTGGGAGTACGAGTTTATAGTCAGAAGCGAATTTTGTTGACTTGGCCGTTCATTGTCAACTTAAAGCTGTCATGAAGGATTCCCATGCCGTCAAGGCTTGGGCACATGTGATCCAACTCGGTGTTACCTTGCGTCGAGGACGCATCAAGATGAGGTGCGGGTAACTCAATGGAGCAAGGAGCATGGCATGGCGAGGCTACAAGTCAAGCATGAAATTTCATAAATCGTATCAATCATATGGATACAAAGGCGACCAGCGCAATCCTACTCATCCCATACACAGCAGTTATCCTGTAGATCAAACCTCGCTACAGACTTCTCTTCGACTAGTAGCCAAAGACTCTAAATACCAAATAAGCAATACAGCCCAAGAATCTCACCGCACTCAGGAACAAAACACTATAAAAGATAGCAGTTAGATATGGATTGAAGGTCGAAGCGGAAGCTGCGGTCCAATTCGATTGAAGCCATGTCGTGAATGCTCCAGAGGTGAATAGGAGGATGACCAGCATATTGGATCCTAAAAAGAGAAGGACGACGTTTGTTCGGAACGTTCGATCCTCTGTTCGTTAGCGGCGAGCGACGAGTAGGGAGCGAAGCGAGCTGTGAGTAGAAGGAGAGCCAGATGTGGAGATTGTGAAGCAGGTGATGATAGGTCAGAGGCGAATGGATAAATGGAAGTACTCACCATCATTCCGTTTCGTTTCGGGACTTCTCTTTTCCTTCAATTTCTCAGGTGGAACTCTCAATTCAGACCTAGCCTGTGACCAGAGGGCATCCACATCTTCCTGTTTCGTAGGTAAAGCAACTTCAGCCTAATTATCAGTACTCATTCCCCGCCAGCCCACCACAAGGAACTGCATTCAACATACCATTTCCTTTCCATCCTTTTCAACTTTCTTAGCCTGTCCTAAATCCTTACTAGCTCCGTTATCACCTTTTGTACCCCAACTGACATCGTGGAGGTTACAGAATGCGTATATTAATAGGATATTGACGTAGGAAGGTAGTAGGAGTAGATATTGGATGAATGAAGTGAGCATGTGCCAGGGATCTAGGAATAGGATTGAGGAAATCAGGTAGAGACCGTATGTTGCCTATGTATTAGTATATGTTCAAAGTCATTCGGCAAGACATCTGAGGACTGGTGGGCGTCAGGGAAAAGGAGGGAGAAGGATTTGAACAGGGGAATCACGTTGCTTAATCAGGTTGCTTCGGAGGTGTGGAAGAATACAGGGAGAAGAAGGGGTAAGACGTACCGCTAAAGAAAGAGCAAGCTGGACAAAAGTCCGATTCGCAAATAAAGCTTGATAGTCCTGCCATCCTTCTGTAGTATGCGGAACAGTCTGATAAACCGTCCATCCAGCGCAGTAGAGTAGAATACCCTGACAGCATGCAAAGAGGATTATACTGGTCGTTAGCGCCTACTCCATTGAGGCGAGAGCAAGACGAGGAAGGGCACGTACCAGAGTGTGTACATGATATTCGATCCTTGAGGTCGATTTCCGAGGGAACACACGACTACGACGAATCTGAAATCAGCATCAACTCAAATCGCCATTGGTGTTCCAAGATGAGGGGGTGGAGTTGTCAAAGAGCGAGGTAAAACAGAAAGAACGAGAGTGGGAAAGAAAGTAAGAGGGGATGAAAGAGAAGCTGAACGTACATGAGTCCAATATAGACTTTATTGAAGACCGCAAAGATATCTGCTCCAGCACCTCCGAACGGATCGGATCCAGTAGAGATAGATGAATCGATCAGAAAGTAGAACGCGAGGTAAAATGATGAGACAGAGAGCCAATTGAATAAGAGATTGATCAGGTCTGATCGTCAGCCCAAGTCCTGTCGTTCACCGTGCAGTGGATCGCTACAGGTACCGGCCATGGGACTTACTATAGATTGTGATCAAATTCAACATGATTTTCCTGACAAACCCATGTCCTGATGTCCAAATTCGCCAAAAACAGACCATGGCATAAACAGCGGCGAAGATCGATCTACCATCAGCCCCACTCGAAATGTATATGATGAGAATGAGAACGTACCCATTGAGCCATCGTCTTCGCTGCGAGATGAATTCGGGCACTGTTGCTGGAACATCTGTTCCTGCTTTGGCGGATTTGACATATTGTAATCTCCACTTCGCTTGTTTCTTAGTGACGATTTCTGATATCAGTATTATCTCTGAAGTATCGCCGACTACTCCATGACGAGGCGGCTTGATGTGGGGCAGAACATGGGACGAAGAGAGGGGTGGATAATTGCGTAAATACAGAAGCAGCAAGAGCGGATCACGCAGGAAGAAAAGGAGACTTAACGCACCAAAAGCCAATATCCGATCCTCGGCCAGAAACTTGTTCCTATCAAATATGGAAGCAGTAGCTCCTGGTAGATTCATCATTTCTCCATGGAAATAAGCTGCAAGTGGACCTGTACCATCTGCGTGATTCGAGACTGCTGCGTAGCGGTAGCTGGTAGTCAGCGCTGCTCAATCTCTCTTTTAATTGGTCTTTGTCTCAAGCGTGACATTCATGTCGATGTTGATTCAGTGAGATGACGGTCTTCAATCATCCGATGGGAAAAGGGTGGACCGAGTGATGATTGGGAAGCACGAGGGACTTACGCAGAGAAGGCTCCTGGCAAAACGGAAATCAGGCCAAAGACAGATTCAAATGGCTAGTCGTCAGCACTGAGCAACGGGCCTTCAAAAGCTTGGATTACCTTATCCAGAATATTGGACATCTATTCATCAGCCGGGTCCTCAATGAGGGGTAAGCCGTGAACTGACTTTATATTCGAAATTCTGAGCTGCGACTATAGGGTTGAATAGATATTTCCCGAATGTTCCTGATCGTCAGGCTCTGTCTAAGTCTCGCAGCTCGTTATATATCTTGAGATCATAGAATGCAAGGAGACTGACCGGTGTCAGCAAAGATCTCTCCGCAGGCTCCTCCGACATTTGGATGTTTCTCAAAACACTTGTACAGCTGATAATGAGCGGTTTTCTTAGGAGCAGAGGTAGAGAGCTGACCTCGTAAATACTAGTCCCGGTAGGTTTTGTTCCTACATCAAGTAGGACGCAGACATTAGGTTTAAGCAATGGACCAAAAGCGCTAGAGATCAGCTCTGGTCAAACATGTCGAAAGGCGGACCGAGCTTACTTGAAGAACCATCGATGACTATTCAATTTCTTCTTATTTTGTCTTCTTATCAGCCACTTCGACGGAGAGAAATGGGTGATTTACTCTTTGAGACAGAATAGAAATTGTACAGGAACAGCTCCGAATCCGACTTCACCACTTTCAGAGACTACTACTTGGGAAGTGTATCTTCGCTTTAGCTTTGCGCTAGATTGGGGAGCTTACTCGAAAATATGAGCTTGAGTTTCTTTGCCCATTACTGTATCCTTCATTACACCCTACATGTCAGCAATCGATCTTATTTGCTGACGGCGACTGGAATTGTGGATCGGGAACCAGAGCAGCTCAGAGGAGAAGGACCAAGATAAGGGAGAAGGAAGGAGGACTGACCTCGGCATAAACACCCATTAACTGCAGTATCTTCAATACCCTCGAATCAATCACTTTACGCCCATCAGCCACAATGCACACTACGACCTTCTGCCAACTTTGGGCGCCCCAAGTCTTAGATCGGGTTCGGGTAGTCAAGTGTGCGATATTCTTGATTACTGCATTTAAGGTTCGGAGAAATAGGACGTCGTCTTCATTGTACATTGTCATGACGATCTGAAAGTCAGCTTAACGTCTGACACAGCGAATAGAGGAGAATTGACAAAAAGCTCAGTGGTCCTCCCGTAAAGATAAGGTCGTAATGAGAACTTCTTCCTCATGAAATCATCCGGATCGCAAGTCGCAGCTGAATACCTCATTTTCTCCATCTCATCCGGCATACAACCCAGTCCCCCTTGTCCCGTAATACACCCTTTAGGTACCGGAACATCCATGACCAAATTCCCATTGATCAGAGGAACCTGCTTGACGACTCTACGCTCCAACAATTGATTCCTGACCTGATGCCAATGGGCCGTCCCACCAGGGGTTTGAGGTGCCGCATAAGCCGATGGTGAGACTGCATAGGGGTTTCTAGGTGGATATCCTTGATTTATCGGTAGAGTGGGTACAGGGGGCACTACTTGTCCTACTCCCCATTCTTTATTCGAATTGAGATTAGCGGAGGAAGCGTATGATTTCGTATCGTCATAATCTTGATATGGGTGATGGAAAGATGAGAAGGACGGTCTAGGTTGAATAGCTGTAGGAGCTTGTGAAGGGGCGAAATAATCTCCTGGACCAGGACCTGGAGGTGTATATGAGGTAGGACCAGGAGTGTATGAGGTAGCATTATATGATGCGGCCGGGTACGTAGTTGGTGCCGGAGTATACGAAGTAGGAGGTGGTGCATTGGCCTGATATCGATTACTCAGAGTATTGCTGTTGTTGTTGTTGGATACCAAAGAAGGCTGAGAGTACTGAGAGTATATATCGGAATTGTCATGATATGGATCCGGGTCATACTGACCATGACCACCAGGGCTAGGTCCGCGGCGATTCCCTTGTCCGCCGCCGTCGGAATAATTGTTGTAGTAGCTCATTACTAGTGACAGTTGATGATTGACTAATGAAAGCCACAGAAGGAATCGTGATCGGTCACAGACTGATCAAGTGTATTCTCCTAAATTGGGATGACTCGAGGGACGTGCGGGTCGTGTGTCGTATCGTGCAGATCAATGCGGTGGTGTACGTCACGGAAAGGATATCGTCACGCAGAGGAGACTGTAGTGAAAGGATTGAAGTATTCAAGTAGTAAGGACGAGACCTGCTCGATATGGTTAGACAGTGGAACACACCCCTTGAAGGACGTTTCAGAGTGACTTGAAGTGACAGCCAAGAAACAAAAGACGCGTAAAGTGCACACAGGCTTAGGGTGGGGGCGAAGCGGGGTAAGTTGCCCTGAAAATCAATTCCCCGGATAGTCCGTCCTCTGGTCAAGCTAGGTTTTTATCTACATGACTGTCCAGTCCATATCTAGACTGCTTGATCACATACCACTCCTGACATTCCCATATTCTATTATCAGCCTATATTCAAGGTGCAGTAGAAAAGACATACTGGAGGAAGGGTACTCCAGCACATTCCACGAACCGTCCAATCCACCGGAATACTTTTCGAAACCCTCCTTGGAAACCTGTACTAAACTTCGCCCGATATTGAGCTGAATCCCATCCTTCTCTCCCTCAATTTCGGATCCGGCGGTGGGTGTAGAAGTAGAGGTGGAGGCCGTCGAAGTGCTTTGCGACTCGCTGGTCGCTGATGCAAGCGAGTCGGTCTCAAAGGTAGCGGAGGTGGATTCGCTAATCAATGAAGAAGGGGACGGAATAGTCGAAGAGTTTCCAGACTCGACGGCATGAACATATCCGATATCCTTCTTCTTACAAGCCCTCTTGTTCCTATTCTTGGTGTCTCGTTTCAAGAGCGCGGTCGTAGACTCCTCGACCCAATCTTCATCAACGGACCACCACATCATCCCACCCAATGCCCTGTCAATTACGTACTTGGTCTTCTGAAGTGCTACGCGAGGAACATCGAACGATACGAGATGCCCATCGGATCTGAAATTAGCTCTTTGTGACTTGGAAGATGGCGTCACGGAATGGTACGACGTACGGGTTGAAGGACCATGAAGTACCTAATTCCTCACTATAGGATATGGTCTCTCCTGCAATAGGCAGATCATGGTCGTGATAGTACCCTGGAGTCAAATCACTCCCCATTCCTCTACCTACTAATCAGCTACTGCTCACCCTCGCCAGTTCAGCACGAGCCAATAGGATGAAGAATAGAACAAAACCGATAGCAGAAGAGAATGAAACGAGACTCACTGGTCCAATTGGAATACATCCCCTCGGTCCCATTCCATCCTGTCCCATATAGCGGCATTCCCAAAACCAACTTCCTAGGTGTAGCTCCTTGCTTCAGGTAATAGTTGATACATCGTTCACCAGAGTATTTCGATGTTAGGGGACTGTTATCCGGAAGGAGGTTTGAGGTGGGTCCAGTGATCTTGTTGAACCCTCCTGCGTACTGCTTGTGAGAAGGACCCTTATACAAGCAAGGCAGGATATGCTAAAATGCCGCACATACCTCATAAGACTAGAAGTCAGTGTTTCATCACGCCGTGCCGAAATTGCAGCTCACCATCAGACTCCAGAAATTCACCGCCTGATCAATCTTTGGAATATCGACAAATATCCACATCTCACCACAAGGAGCCGCGAACTGTCATCAGCCCAGGTCAGTCAAGACTCCGTCGAACACCTCAATGAGGGTGGAGGGAAACGTCAAGGGGACCGTACACCCAGCAACAATTTCTCAGCCCCAATCTGTTCCGCGGCGATATCAAGTCCAGCTCGAAGCTCAACCATCAATTCAGCCAATCCTTCCATTGTATCCTTGTTTGGCCTACTCAAGTCAGCTGTATTGGTCAACGAATAGGAAATGGGTGGACATGCCACTCGTAATCGATATCGATCCCATCGAGTCCGTAATCTAGGACGAGTTGAACGGAAGTTCGAACGAATTCAGCTCTCCATTCTGGGTTGGGGAGACTGGTGAATGCCTAGTCGCCAACTTGTCTTCTTGCTGGAATCGATGGCATTGATCAGGCGAGAAGAGGGTATCAGAAAGTGGAGATGAGGAAGAGTTCTGAAGCTGGAAACTTGCATGTCGATAAGTCCACCCTCCGACCGAGATCATAGTTTTCAAACCCCTTTCATCAGCCCGAACCAAATGTCAAGTATACCGATGAGTCTCTTTGAGTAAGTAGAATTGCTTCAAATTTCCCCCTAAATCGCCCTCGGCAGTAAAGTCCCCATCATACGGGATCTGCCATGAGCTCGTATTTTTCGAAATGAAAATGAGAACAGGCTCGTGAGAACGAGAGAACAAGACGTACTTGCGTATCAGCATAATCGTCCGACAAATACACGGTCCCAGTTTCACTCATATTTGCGAATGAGTAAAGGAGGTGTGTATATCGATCAACAGGAATTCTGGCTACTGAGTAATCAGAGTAGACTACCCAGTTCGCCTATAAGTCAGCCAGCTGTCTGATTCATTTCCATCAAGAAGAAGGGGGGAACGAACGCAGTACCCGACACTCATGTACCCGTATGATTCCTGCTTCTTGGCTAGATCATGATGTCGACGATGCTGATTTCGATGAGCACTTGCCAGTGTAGATGTACCAAGTGCTAGGACGGAGAGTAATGATTTGGACACCATGATAAGTATAAGTTTGGAGAATTAAAGAGAGAAGGGTGCTGCATAAGATACACGACTAGCGTGTGAGCTGCAACGCCCAATGCCCAAGTATCCCTTTAGTAAAATGTTGTAACGTTGAACGGTGCAACATGAAGGGGTAAAGGGGAAGGTGTGTGTGTGTGTCCGACGCGTCCTTCAATAATACGTGTTCTACAAAGTACGATAATAGTCATAGGATCATCTGATGTGCGAGTACAATGACATCAAAGAGATCTCATCACGAGAGGAACAATATCATCGCGCAGAATATGACCGTCTATTCAACATTTCAGACGAAACGACTCAAAGCGCCCTACCATCCTCCCAGTGTGAATTTCCAGGAAATATAGAATCCCTCTTCCGTCGATCTTCCAACGGAATATCATTTTTCTGATCGTACTAACCATCAGCTCTCATCTTCCTATCGACGACATATGACGTGGAGAAGAGACATACGAATGTCCTTGAGGTTTCCTCACCGGATACCAAACCTGCTGTTGATGACATTACATGGGCCGTGGGGCGGGCTCTTTGGAGCTCGAATCGGAAGTTTAGTACAGCTACCGGTCAGCGATTATTCTTCCCGTCGTACTCGTAGATTGAGTCAAGAGAGAGCACTCACCCATCAGCATGACAGCTGGGATCTTTGAATTACAGATCCTAGCCGTCAGCTCCTCGGCACATCAGTTCATTGAGAATGGACACGCACATGTATAAGAAAACCATGAACGTCTGATAATTTACCGCATACTGCACTGCAATTATGATGGCCGCTACGGCGGGGGGTAATTGACTTTTGATAGTGTACCTACCAGTTAGCCTCAAAGATTGTTCACACTTCCCAAGAGCAGACAGATCAAATGGGCGACTCACACAATGATCCGTTGGATCACATTATCAGTATGTTTCCATCCCGTTTTTGATCTCCATAAACCATATGCGATTGATCCAGTAAGGAGGACATCGGTCACGACATTGGTAAATAGCTTAATTGTCAGCTACTGGCTACTCGCCGATATATTTAGGTGGCAACGTACGTAGGCATAGGTGTAAGGCCTCAACATTTTCGCTGCATCGAATTCTGGATTCCCGTTGATTGAAGCAACGATCCTACGAGCAATGATCAAGCTGGTAGTTGCAAGCCTATAATCAGCGACGTCCCATCTCCTCTAATGCAATTCTCTTGAGCTCTGAAAGAGGTAACGCACATGAATGGCGAAATGAGGTAAAGGACCCATTTTTTATTATTGATCCGATAGGATCGTTCTAAGTTGAATATCTGACATGCAACAATCACCGATTGGTCGATTACCGGTAACCAAGAGAAACCTTTCATCAGCTCTTCGTACCTCTTGTACCTCGCCCTCTCCTGGGAGGTATCTAGCTCGATAACAGAATAAAGGGAGGGAAGGTAAAGGGTAAAGGCAGGAAGTAAAGGCAGATGAGATGATAAGGGGCAAGGGGGGGAACGGGTAACGCGGACATACGACCATTATCGACGAATTGAGCGAATGTACCGTATTTATCGACGAATAGGCTGAATAACCAAGCGATAACGAAAGAGCTCGAAGCGATTGACCAGAACAATACCCAGTACTACCATTAGCCCAGTCTATACACCGGCTGCCACTTCTAAAAGGAGACGTGATGAAGGGACGTACAACGATGATCTTGATAAATTTCCTCTCTTTATCAATCCATGAATACCAATGCCATACTTGAGCAAATAGTACACCCAGCAAAAGTAAATTGAAGCAGTACCTTCTATAAGCTCTACCTAATGGGAAGGGAGTGAGGGCACTTACCCCATGATAAAAGGCCCAAATCCAGCAGAGAGATCTGCAATGAACGTGTTCCTCACACCAGCTTCTTTGAATGCGGCAATCTGCTGCGGGGACAGAGTAACGCCAGGAGGTGGTCCGCTCATTATAACAAGGCTAGATCGAATGGTAGTGGTGGGGAGAGAATAGAATGATCAGGAAGAAGGTGAGTAGTCATATAACAAACCGAGAGACCGAGGGAATATCCTTTATCTCTATATCCCATTGCATCGCGATCAAGCGATAGTCGACCGAGGGGCGTATTCAAATATCGATATCCCCGATCGGCCAAGAGGACAAAGGTACCCGTTGAAACGATTGTATGACTTCTGTGTCTGTATTTTGCCTTGGTGGTCACCGCTGATCCGCCAGATGAGTAATCACCAAGTGGACACAAAAGGCATCCGTTGGTCTTCTCGGTTTGCATGAAGGACGTCTTCTCGGTTTGTGTCTGTATTTGTGGGATAAGAAGGACGATACTATACTCTATCTCAGTTGACCCTCAGGGTCAAGGAAAAGACGAGGCTTCGGAACAGAGATCAATTAAGTTAGGTTACGCCATAGAACGAAAGGTACAAAAAGAATAAGAACATCCTGTGTGTAATTAAGGAAGGGATTAATGATGCCGAGAAACCCGGATCAAGCATCATACCCGAACAATACCTTTGGTAAGTAAACTAATGCCAGGTTTGGAATGATTACCCCTTGAATGCAAGCCACGCCAAAGGGACACCTCAGTGTATTTGTGTCCTTAATACATAATCGAGTAATTATGGAGAGGAAAGCTGCATTGTCGGAAACAGAAAAAGAAGTGTTTGTGTATGTGTGTATCTGTGTGCTATGTACCGAGCTATACCATGTAAGATGTAAGATGACGTGTGATGCATTATATACTGTACAGGATATTGTGAAATCTAGTGAGACATGTATTGGCTCATACTGTCCTGTCAGCAACCGTTATCGTCGTGATTGTACATTGAAGGAGTACTCACTCTTTATCGTCTTTTGCCGTTTTCTTCTTTTCAAGCCTTGCTTCTAGTTTCGCAAACTCGTCAAGGGCTATTAGTTCTTCTTCGTCCAAGACCTGTCTGTCAGCATATATCCTTGATTGAAATAGAGAGTAGATTTTAGCCAGCTGGCGCTGGCTCTGTGAACTCACCTGCTCAACGCCCTTGACCTCCGGTACGTAGTGCATCAACATCCTCTCGATTCCATTCTTCAACGTCACACTACTCGAACTGCACCCTCGACAACTTCCCTTCAATTTCAATCTCACAATCCCATCAGACTCCTCAAATCCTTTGAATTCAATATCACCTCCATCTTCCTGTATAGCCGGTCTGACCCTAGTCTCCAACAGTTCCTTGATCATCCCAACAACTTCCGAATCAGTATCTAGAATTCGTGTATCTTCCGCTCCACTTGTATCTTGTCCATCTTTGAATAAAGGTGCTCCACTTGAAAAATGTTCCATTAAAACAGCGAATACTTCTGGTTTAAGGATTGACCAATTTAATGATTCGTCTTTGGAACAAGTTACAAAGTCGGGTCCGAAAAACACTTCAACAACTCCGTCGATTGTTAATAGACGAGTAGCGAGTGGTGATGGAAGGGCGGAACGGAGATCGAGGAATTCATGTGATGATCCACCGGTAACTGTTACTCCTGGGATAAATTTGAGGGATGCTTCATTGGGTGTAGTCTCGGTTTGAATAAACATCGTACGGCCTAGTGATCAGTTTCTATCTACTCTTCGAGGGAATCTAGCTTACGTTGCTGGAGCTGTCGAGGGGTAATAGATCGCCTTAATGGTGAATTGTTCAACATCATCGCTGTCTTCGGTGTCGATGTTGCCATTCCTCGCGACATAACAGGTAAGGCATGTCGAGCAATGACGCTCGATCGGACGGTCCGCGATGACGAGGCGATAAGTGGTCGTAGTAGTGCTGATGATGGTCTTGACATTGTGATAATGAGAGAGAATGAAGTGGCAATAGGAAGATGATCATTCGTTGATCAGATTGATGAATCATACTTTTTGATATTACGTAAGAGAATCAGTTGTCGTGAGATTGAGTCTTGGCCGTGCATGCATTCTATATGAAC
The DNA here is from genome assembly GCA_026538405.1 of Cryptococcus sp. GC_Crypt_2. Taxonomy (NCBI): domain Eukaryota; kingdom Fungi; phylum Basidiomycota; class Tremellomycetes; order Tremellales; family Cryptococcaceae; genus Cryptococcus; species Cryptococcus sp. GC_Crypt_2. The sequence continues at coordinate 52,719 of JALPCC010000073.1, read as the reverse complement.
TGACATGCATGGTCGCGATTGTGTTTCAAGTACATGTTCAATATGCTATCGCCAGGCGAAAGTCACATCCATATGTCAAGCTGTTCGTGCACGGACACGGAAGATGAGCTCCGAGATTCCTGGATGGTGGCTGAAGAAGCGGTGCGACGTGACTGATTTCCTATTCCCAAATTACTATATCCCTACGCCCATACATCCCATCTCACTGCCTCTCGGAGGGGCGAGAGTGACCACCTCCATCTCGTGCTACCCATAGCTCATAATGACTAGTGCATGCAAGCAACGCCCATTCCCAAGATCCAGCATGTTCGGATGCTAAGCTGTGCCTGACAAGACGACGCGGTCTGGGCATTTTGTTATGCTAAAGACATTTCTGTCTTTGCTGTTTATAACCCATATTGTACACCCCGATATAGAATAGACTTTCCATAGATATACTACACACTGCACTGCTTCATACACTACGATTCTGCATAAAGAGTCAGCTACTGGTTAGCAAGACATCATAGAGATCGAACAGCACAACATTTGCAAGAGCACACAACAAATAATGTTATCTCTCATACCAGTGTTATTACTCGCTTCGACGGTATCGGCTCAGGTTCAAAGCCTACAATCGGTCATATCGACATATGGATTGACGGCTGCCTCATTCAATTACACTGCGCCAACAACGGCACTGGAAAGCGACGATGCCTACGATTGGATTAAGGAGAAGTGGGATCTAACAGGGAACAAGATCGATTACGGGGTGAATGACATGTATGCGTTCTTGGTCCCATGACTGTACTCAAGGCTGACGATTAGAGCATTCACAGCAGATCCGTCAACAGTTTCTTCGACTCTAGTCCGTCGCCAGAACTCGAGAACCTCTTCCCACTCATCTTCCACATCGTCGTCCGTAGCGTCTTCCTCGGCATCGGCCACTGGTGTTCAAGCGCCAGTAACAAGCGCCTTATCGGGTGAGGAACCAGTGTTTAGAGTTGGATATCCCGCTGGATCATATTCTGGCTCAACGGGTGGTACTCAGTTTTACTCCCAGGCGTTAAATACAACGAGTGGTGGAAATGACTACGAGAGGATGTTGTTGACTTATGATGTGTGGTTCCCTCAGGGTTATGCGTGAGTATCACGGTGTCAATATATCTGTGAAAGGACTGAGGCTGATGGGATAGCTGGAACCGAGGAGGTAAATTACCTGGATTAAGAGGTGGACCAGACGCTAGAGGCTGTTCTGGTGGTAGTGCAAGTGATGGAGAACGATGTTTTTCGACACGTCTCATGTGGAGAACAGGCGGTGCAGGAGAGGGTGAGCTTTTGGTCCTCGCTCGTGTTGCCGAAGCTGACACTCAGTCTATGCGTATATCCCCACGAACAATGACCTATGTGATCAATCCAACGTTATGTGTAACTCGGACGCGTACGGGACATCCCTTGCTAGGGGTTCATTCTCGTATCAGACTGGTCAATGGCAGACTATCTGGTTACTGGTCATCTTGAATGAAGTAGGGACGAGGAACGGCATTGTCGAGTCAGTACCCACATGTCATCCATTTATGTAATACTGATAATAGGCTATGGTATAACGGAGTTCCAGCAATCAACTTCACGAACCTCGAACTCAGGTCTTCCGATACTCTAGCTTCAATCGGTGGATTATACTTCTCAACGTTCTTCGGAGGAGATGATGTTTCATGGGCAACCCCAACGGAGCAATTTAGTTACTACAAGAATATGGCAGTTTACGCCGGCCAGGGACAGAGTACAGGAGAAGGCAAGAAATCAAGTGCAGCCAGGATAGTCGGTTGGGGAACTGGACTGGTATTGTTAGTAGGGGCCGGTGTGATTGGTTTGGGTTTGTAAAGTACTGACTATGGACTTTAGACTATGCACACTTCTTGACTGTCTGTCTATGGAACCATGTGCCATGAGCTGCGCGGTGCGAGATACGAGTGGGTATATGATGATTGCGTCATGAATGTGGAGACTCCTTTGTAATAACTCTACTTGCCTTCGCGTCCCCTTAGCACTGCTTCACTGCGTATTCCCTCAATAATACTGCATGTCCTCGATACCTGGTGACATCGCTAGTGATATCAAGTCAAAGACGAACAACCCGGAACAAAGAATCAGCAAATCAACTTTCCTCACTGGCCTACTCCTTTTCCTAGGTTTAAGTTGGTTTCTAGGTCAATCAGCTTTTGTACATAACTTCAATCAGCACTTTCCAAGTACGACAGAAGAAGTCATGAGTGGTAAGAGGACAGTTGGGTATTTCGTGAGTAGAACTTACATCCTCTCTGGTGAGGTTAAGCTGACGATAGGTCAATTGGTAGGCATTCCATCCCGATCAGTCAAAGGCAGATGAGCTGTAGCTGACTTGTAGGGGTATATACGGACGAAAGTTTCCACCTCAACAAATCCCTTTCCAGCATCTAACCCATATCAATTACGCATTTGCGAATATCAACAAGGACTCTGGAACCGTCGCGTTGAGTGACACATGGGCAGATGTTGAGGTGAGTGACTCGTATCGCGAATCTACAGGGCGGGGGGTGTACAAAGTCGAAGGGAAGGTCCTCGTCAAGCTGTGCTGCCGAAGCTACAATTGCAATAGAGACTGATGGTAGATTCACTACGAAGGAGATAGTTGGAATGAAGAGGGAACGAACCTTTATGGCTGCTTCAAAGCTATCTACCTAATGAAAAAGGCAAACAGGTAAGCTATACTGGCGTTTCGGGTTTAAAACTAATGATCAGGAATTTGAAAGTGCTACTTTCGATCGGAGGGTGGACTTATTCACCTGTGAGACCTCTCTACTGACCGCCTGCCGGAGCTGACAGGAGAACTTCGCTGGAATCACCAACCCAGGATGGAGACAGGAATTCGTGAGATCCTCGATCAGGCTAGTTGAGGATCTAGGTCTTGATGGGTACGTTCTCCATATCCTCCTTTCCAGTATATGCTGATGCCCAGTCTCGATGTTCGTACCCCTCACTGAACCGAGGAGGTATGAGACTAACCATTAGATCGATTACGAATATCCAAAAACATCAGCTGAAGCGAGTGCATACGTTCAACTCCTCGCTGAGCTTCGCCAAGCTCTAGAGCAGCTAGCACAGCAGAAAGGACGACCTAAGGGGCAGTACCAATTAACCATAGCCGCTCCATGTGGAGCGGATAATATGAAGGTGTTGAGAGTTAAGGAGATGGATCAATTTCTTGATTTCTGGAATTTGATGGTTTGTTCGCTCTTTCTGTCTCGGTCATTGAGCTGACGTACAGGCATACGACGTCTGTCTATCTTTCACCCGAGGTTGAGCATATGTTGATGCCAGTTTGCCGGTTCATGGGACTCAGTATCGGGCCATCAAGCCAACCTTTTCACCGATAATCCAAATCTCCCTTCTGTCGATGGATCTGTCAATTTCTACACGAGCCAGGGAGTACATCCTAGTAAATTGGTCATTGGGATGCCAATTTATGGAAGAGCATTTGCTAATACCGATGGTATTGGGAGACCTTTCCAGGGTATGTCTTCTCCTGCACCTGAACATTTGGAGAAGCTGACAAGCAGGGGTAGGTGAAGGATCATGGGAAGCTGGGATGTGGGATTATAAAGTCCTCCCACTTCCTGGATCAGAGGAAGTGAACGATCATCGATTAGGTGCTTCATATTCATATGATCGGTGAGTCGCTCTTCTGCTGTGTCCAGATTTGACTGGGAACAAAGGGAACAAGAAGGGCTGATAGGCAGAAACAAACGTCTTTTGATCTCATACGATACTCAACCAATAGCTACCCAGAAAGCGCAATATATCAACCAAAGAGGGCTGGGAGGAGCAATGTGGTGGGAGTTAGACGCTGATCAGGAAGAGTCTACGGGTGGAACATTGGTGAGGACTGTGAAAGAGGCGCTGGGAGGGTTGGAATGGAGACAAAATGAATTGGAGTATCCTGGAAGTCGTATGTTTTTCTCCCTTCTATACGAGTTGGTGGCTGACGAATAGAATATGACAATTTGAGGAAGGGGATGCAGTAGGGGGGTCGTGCTGTGTGGATCCTAGACTCGTTACGTGAAGAAAGCAAAGTTCGGCGCCTTAGTCGTGAAGTGTGGTACAATAGATGAGTAACGATTTTGATGAATGAGTACGAACGCCTCGAGGCCGGAACGCCGGAAAGTGAATCAACTTCTACGTGCTTTTAGTACGCAACGCATTTCGCGTCATGTATATTTCCTATATTCTCAGTGCATACCTCCAATGGGCCCAGGAAGCTGTCCTAACGGGAGCCAGGAACAAGTCAATCTAGAGACCTACTTCGCCTCGCAGCAATTCTCCCAGCGGATCACCTGTCCGCGAACATCCCTCGAAGTGTCATTTAGTCAAACTGGTGATCCGGAAGGTTGCCCAGTATTGTTCATCCCTCCAGCGATTTGCTCGAGATGGTTCTGTGTTCCTCTAGGTATGTACTTCCGTGACTTGCCAATCAATACAAACGCAATCTAAGCTGGTGAAAGCGATGGAAATGGAGAGCTAATATCAGATCAACTATGCCGTGAATCAGGAATCAGACTGATATCAATTGATCGACCGGGGTGTGGCTTCACTACTTCCGTCAATATAGAGGAAAGGCTCGATACAAGCTCTAGTTAGTCATCCCTCATAGAAATGACGATAGGGATTGATAGAAAGAACATATCTTGTCGGTACTCGAGCACCTAAAGATGGAGCCGAGACACATCATTGCTCTCTCTTCTGGAATATAGTAGGTTTTAGGTCCACTGCCTATGAAACTGGTGACAGCTACACGCTTCATCTCCTTCGATATTACCATAAAGAAGTAGGGAGAATTTTGCAACCGAGCTTTGTGTCGCCCTGGATACCTGATTCGTCTAAGCCTATGAGTCGAGCAATGACTACGGTCCCAGGCCTCGCTTTTGTACAACGGCCAAGCTCAGATACGGTCAGTGACTTGTCTACAAAGGTTGATGAGAGTCAGCTGATATGTCAGTCACAGGCAGTGATGGTGAACTTAGAGACCATCGACCCCGAAGAGCAGCAAATGAGCTGGAGTGAGAGGATGATGGATTGGACAAGTAGAATTCGACCCCGACCGGACTCCGGAAGCCGTGTCAGTGATGGAGGAGCCCAGAGTGATTGGAGCAAACGAGCCTCTATTGTTGGTCACATTTGTCATGAAGTGAAGCTGAGATAGCAGATAACGACCAACAACAGCAATCAAGAAGATCACCAGGGTATAGCACAAGGTCCATTACCTTTCAAGACTTCTCGTAGATCATCTAACGAAGCAGAGATACAACTATGTCAGCAGAACGGGCGGGAACGGTTCAAGGAGACTTTGCAGGCTTTATCAGATATCTGTAAGAAGGAGCAATGCGATATGGTGCCGACGATCTGGTACGGGACTGGCGATAAGACCATATCGAGAAAGTCACATGGTACGTTCCGATTCATTCAGATATGTATAACATGTAAGGAATTGAGAAGTAGTTTGGCTGCAGAGATTGATCGATTCAATGCCGAAGATGGATTGTACGACCTATAAAGTTGTAGGAGCGGATCATATGGACTTGTAAGCCATCCAACCGGGCTGCTCTGTGTTCAGTTTCCAGAGAGCTGATGACAGATTATGGAGCGACCAGGGGATGAAGCAAGTCTTCGCCATGATTCATTTCCGAGAGAGGGTGTATTACGGTGGATAGTATCGGTTGGAACAGGATAAGCGTGACCATTCAATGGGCCCCCTCGATAATGACCAAGGTAGAAGCAATGATGACCCGGCCGGAATATATTGCTAGCATGTTATAGGGTCGAGCTATTAGATACTCGCCTACGAAAGTCCAATACATGATCCATAATCACATTTCATGCATATTCTATAGAAATCTCTTCAGAGCATCCTTCGTCTCTTTGTTCTCTAGCCAATCTGCCGAACTAACACCATCAGCATTTGACGAGGTACCAAAGTAAAGAAAGACTCACGAATCTTCTAGATGATTATCCAGATCCTTAATGGTCTGGTGTACCTTGCCATCCCTTATTGCTATCAACACTTTTTCAGGCCCTGATGGGTCGAGATTTAGTGGACTTGGTAGAGCTGATGTGGACGATGAAGAGTGGGTTATGAGTTTAGTAGGTGAGGATGCTAGGTATATCTGTCGGTAAGCCGTGAGTTCAGATGCACTCCAAAAGACTCAGGTAGCGGTGTGTGCTGGAAAGGCAGGGTCGAAGAATCATTCCACCTTTCCAGTTGTCATCGAAAATCCAGATGATCCGCCCCCACCATACCTTAGTCGAACAAAATATTGATCCTCAAATCAAGCCGATGAAAGCGAGAACTCACATCAAAAGCCCCCTCACCAGCCCCCAATCTCGCGTTGTTTAATACAGCCCCAAACCCTCCAATCTTCGCAAGTATCCGTTCCCCAATTCTACCCAATCCCTTCACATCACTCTCATGAGCGATATACATGCCTAGTATCTTCAGGCCCTTCCCTTCAGCATATGAAGTCGCCAGTTCGAGACCAAGTTCAGTATATGGCGATAAACTTGTATTGATATGTTGTAATGGTACGACTTCTGTTATGTCGGTTGAAGAGCCGAGGAAGAGACCGGTAGTCGTTGACGATGGATGTAAGGCCGCATGGAGGATTGATAGAGCGTATGCTTGGGTGGAGAGGGTGTAGGAAGCGCTTGACATCGTGTATTGGAAAGTAAAGTGACGAGGTTTTAGGTGGAGGATGAGGGGAGTTGCAGCAAGTTGATCCATGTCCTCGGAGCCCCTCTACCACGTGGTGACACGTTATGGGTTAGACGTTATGCATCGATACATCTCCCCTGAAGGTAAGGGAGAAAGCTAGATAGGTAGTACAGGCAATCAGCAGTGCTGAAGATCATACAAAAAGTGGAGAAGATTATGCTACAATATCTTTGAACCTCCTCCAATGGTCGAAACCATTTCATAAACTTGGTATATCCCATCCCGTCTCCCCAGTCTTCTAATCAGCTTCCTCTTCGATGGCAACGCTCGGGAAGTGGTGCACTTACAGGTCATTATGATCTCCATCCTCCACGTCATGTATCGTGATGTCGAGACTTTCGGCGTGTGTCTCTAATGTCTTGTTCAGCCATACTGCTCGTCAGCTTATTAATCCTCATGATGTTTCATATGAGGTGAAGAGAGAGTTCGTGTAGCAGATCGGCGGAGTGAGAGGATCATGAGAGAGGAGGAGACGCAAGGGAGTGTCCCCGACAAAGAGCAAAGCAAGGGGAGGAGATGATGGAAGACATACATTGGCCTTTCCTGGGGACCATCCCATCCAGCCAGCCCCACCAGATATGCAGTGGTATACGTCTCTTCTCTTTTTGCGCATTGATCAGGGTCACTTCGAGCTCGTTGAGCGAGTTCTCGATCCAACCAGGCCCTGTATTGGCGTTCAATCGGTTTAGACATATCAAGTGGTCTACACGTTAGCTCCAGGTATTCGGACTAGCTCCGTAGACAAGATACCTTGCCCCACACCTTCGAAATTCTCGTTGTGGAAGTACTCTGTTACCAGCTGAACATCAACTTCCTTTCTCACTTGCGCTCGGAAAACAGAAGAGCGACTTACACACGAGATACAACATTCACAAGGTCCCCATAATGGTTTTCGCTTCACCTCCTCACCCTCGAGCTCATCCTCTTTGTTATCCTGCAATCCTTGGTCATGCCCCTCGACCTCGGTCTCAGGAAGTGGAGGAGCATCCGCCACCGTGACTGGTACTCTATCTCCCTCTTGTATCGGAACAGGGGCTTGAGCGGTGGCGGTCCAGCTTTTCATCCATGATCTAGCGCTTCCCCAGACTTTCTGGCCTGATGTCCATATCGTAGCAGCTTGCTGTCCTGCTTTCAGTAGTCCCGGTAACTGTGATCAGCCGCACCATCCTTTTGTTTGAACCAACTGAATGTCATACAGTATAATGCTGAGTAGAGATCAAAGACGTAGGAATCCAAGTGAAATATGAAGGGTAATAATCTGGGTGATCGGCAGGTAGTAGTGGTGACCATGGTGAGACCAGGTAAACGTTCGGAGGTGTTTGTAGACCCCCTGCGAATATTGAAGAATGATGTATGAGTAGATGGAGAGCGTAGCTATCGTAGATTCAGTTTGTGCATCGAGCTTAAAAGGGGGACATACTAGATCCCAGCCGAGGCTGCTAGGAGATGTGCTGGTTTGACTTTCAGGTGTTCCAATACCGATACCACATGTACTGCGCGTCAGTCCCCCGGAACCAGCCCCGTAGAGATGAGCAATGAGAGAGTCGGAGTGACATACGACAAGATACTTCTATCCTCTTCTCTAGCGGGACTACAGGCGTAGCTCCAATGCCTGGTCTGTCCACTACGATCATCCGTATCCCATACCGTCTACACAATGGATCTGGCATCAGCTCATCCCACACGGCATGCTCAATGATAGTAATACGACCAAGGAGGGAAACACGTACCGTGTGCAACGGCAAACCACCTAGATCCCCCACTTGGCATCATCCATAATAACGGTACTCCATCTTTATCACCAATATCAGCAAATGACACCGCTGACCCCGTCCTTGGGCATATGATCTTCTGCGAGAATTTTGATCGAGCGAGGTAAGCCGGTGGATCTTGTGGTGTTGGCAAGTCGGACATAGGTTGCGTATTGTAATGAGAGCGAGTGGGGTCGATGTCTCCGTTGATCGAGATGTGCCTTAATCCCTTGGCGATTTAGCGTTTTGGCGTTTATCAGATACGAATTCTTGCAATCGTGCCGATGCAAACGAGCATAGGGGATCAGTGGCAAGTATGGACAAGCTGTGGGTATAATGGTGCCATGTAATTATATAAGATCATATACAACGGTGTGTAGTACATTAGTCAGGACCCGGAAACAGGTTCTCAAAGTCAATGACTGTACTCTGGCTAATTACCCCGAATTCCTCTTGCAGCATACCTCCCAGGTATTCCAGCTCAGCAACGACTTCCTATCCATCAGCTCTTGCCTTCTACGGTCCGGACTCCACCAGGGAAAGATGGCAAAATACAAGGGTGGAAGGACCCAAGGGTGGAAGGACTCAAGGGTGGAAAGACTCAAGGGTGGAAGGAAAAACTCACCTGCATAGCAAGGGCATAAGCGAAAAACAGTAAATGCCTTCCACCCCCTCTAACTGATCGTCTTTTAACCACATCCAGTCCCCTGATCCCCTCTATGAGTCTCTGACGCGATCTCTCAGCAGGAGGGAGATAAGGTGGCATAGGCGTTCGAAGTCTGAAACCGGATGATATCGTGTAGAACTGCTTATCAGCGACGTCTACGAAGGGGTACAATAAGGGAGCGACGAGGAAACATACGTATAGGATGACATTACCTGCCATCTCCCTCCTCTGCGAGTTGACGGGTACAACAAAGCTCTCTCTCATATTTTGATCCCTGCCATCAGTTGTTGATCCTGGTGTGATCCATTTCGAAACGCAATGTGGACTCACCACTCTGCTCTAGTAGTCACACATCTCATAGAATGTAACCTATCCAACATCCTCTCGCAAGACAGTAAACATTCCTTATAAAACCCAAAAGCAAATGGCCCCTTCAGCCTGGGTTCATTCTCGGTATGTTTAAGCAAATCGGTCAGAGTTCCCAATTGTCCTTGTAGGTGGAGTTCCCTGATATCAGCACTATATGTTGTTCTGACAAAACGATTCGGCCTACATGGCCATGAATTCCTTTGCGCCTGGGGTGAAATGTGGATGGGCTGATTTGGGGATTAGAGCTTGTTCTTCAGTATCGGAAGTGTCTGGGCTGTCGTCTGGTGTATTCGAAGTCGAGTCTTGGTCGAGACCCTTACTATATGTCTGGACGAGCTTTGAATATAGGTAAGATAGATCGAGGCAAAAGCTATTTATCAACTTTCGTCAAATCCCAGAACTGAATTTGACATACTCACTGATTCCCATACGAAGTTCTCGACGAGCAGTAAACGGCCACCAATACCTACTGACTAGAGCTGACCACAATGTCCCAATAATGACTGTCAAGGAACGTTGAAAAGCGATTGTAGTAACTTCGATATCCCGTTCACGGGTATTATACCTTCTATTTAGCTTTTTGCCGCTAGACGTCTTGCCGGCTGTAAGGAGCTTACGCGTATAAACAAGTCAGATTCTGCCTATTAGCTTGCCCAAGTCATAATGAGTGAAAGCTTACATAGGCCAAAAGGGTGAATCTGGAGGCTTGTCCGTAATCTGGCATTTGAGTGATTACGTAGAAACACGGTATGGAAAATGCCCATCCTAGTATCGGTAAAATAATGGGATTATCGGGAAAGAGGGTATAGAACAGAGCGGCGATCCCGGCTCCAAGTCTGCATGTCAGCCTTGAAGAGGGAAGAAAAGAACCAACGTACACAGTTCCGATGATCCGGAAGAAGGAGAGGAAATTGGTTTGTCCGACAGTCTGACTCATCGTAGCGAAGAATGCAATCAAAGCCCATTCTCCCCTGTACTCCAGAAAGATAGGTCGTCCAGCTTCAGTATACGCCGGAGCAGCCAACATCGCTTTCCGTCAACTAAACGCCCTTTACTGACTATAGCGATAGAGGAAGTTACTCACCACCGGCGACACCAACTTTGATAGCATAACGCATGTTTGGTTCTCTCAGTTTCTCCCCGAGCACCCAGAATCGCCCTTGGATTTTGCTCCAGATGGTATCCTCCACACCAGCCGTGACATGTGGTTCCTGGGGCCGAGGGAATATTGGAGGTTGTTGTTTGGACGGATCGATCGGTACTAGTCGTTCTTCAGGTAAGCTTTAGTCTCAGAATCGGAAGAGTCAGCTCACGAAGCTGAGTATAAAGGTATCGCTTGTTCTCGCTTTTCCTGGCTTTCGAAAGGGAGACAAGGGATCTCATATGACTCCACACAGAGATATCTTGTGCCGTGACGATCTGCCTGTTAGCCGCCATTTGACGCCAAAGAGGAGACTGACCTCCTCAACGGTACCCAGAAGGAAAAGAACCTCCCTACCAAACTCCTCAAGGGTGAATAGGAAACTGCAATCAGCCCAACCCCGAGAGATATTGACGTACAAATAAACCAGAAAGACAGTCTCATTAGGTCCAGTAGATTCGTCCAGATCCTTTGTTCCTTCATCGCCAGAATCACTCCCGCTTCCACTATCACTATCATCGCTGTCACGGTCATGGTCATGGTCATGATCATGATACATCCCCTTCCCCCTTTTGGGTCCTGCATACAACCTCTTGATAGCTCGAGTCGCGGAATCGTTGAACACCCTGAGTGATCGCTCGAGAGCACTTCGAAGACCTGGCAGATCCGCTTCTCCACTTGTTGATAATGATTGAACTGCTTCTAAGGCGTCATCACATTTGTCCTACCCATCAGCGCCGTCCTGGGATGGAAAGCTCACGACTAGGTCATCCAGTTGAGTACCCGCCAAATTCCTGAAGCGCGTCAAAAGCCGTATCGAAGCTGACATTCCTTCATCCCCGCCATCATTAGTCACACTAGGTGCCAGAGGCGAAGGTCCAGGCGAGTTTTCCCCGAGTAAACTAGCGCTCATCGAACGACTCCCTTCCCTCGCGGCCCTGATCAAGTCCTCTTGTAGTCTCGTACTTGACCTCAGCCCATTGAGATGCTGGGCCAACCTCGCCAAAGATCCAATAGCAGCATCGTACAATTTCAGTTTATTCCCCCTTATCCTAGAATCAAATATCCGTTCATGTTTCGCCTCTGCCAAATCTGTCTTCAGAGTCTTGAATGCAGTAGTGTGATTACTGACTGCGTCCTTGAGTGTTGATTTGGATTCCCTGATTATCGCTTTCTCGAGGAGGAAAGTGGAAGTAAGGAGATCTAGGAGGGTTGAGAATGATCTTAGTGATCTGGAGATTGAGTTCTGTAGTCGAGTTGTGGCCGATGATGGAAAGATCAGGACGCATACTAGGGCAGAGATGCAGCCTGGGATCAGCTCTCTAAACATCTTGGGGATGTTCTGAGCTTACATCCGAAGGCGACAATGAGGACGATTTCTCGTAATTTCGGTAAAGCCCCTTCCTTAATCACTACCGTATAAATGATCATGGCAGCCATTGAGCATCCTGCCGTTAGCTTGTCACGTGTCTTGCTAGTCGGAATAGATGAGCTTACCAGAATTGAAACTCGGATTGGCAACCCACAACTTCAACCAAGCCAATGTCCCCATACTTCCCCCAATGTATAGTATACAAACCACCCAATCTCCAATTTCACTTGTCAAATCCCATTTCGTGCCTCCTGAAGGCGAGAAGTGATCAAACACCTTCACAGTTGCCATGGAAAGGAATGATACGCCCGCAGATCCTAGAGCTAAGAGGAAACAAAATCGAAGAGCTAATGTCATGTTACCAATTGTTTTGGCTGGATTGAACTACACATCAGCTTTACAACAAGGAGCAGAAGAAGCTTACATAAACGGCAATTGTAGCTACCATATGAGCAGAGTATGCTGGCTTTCGACTAACTCTACCGTGGGCATCGGTCTCTGATTGAAATGACAGGATGGCAGAGAGGACTGGGACGAATGTGAATAACGATGCGATTAGATAGGCGATTGAGCATTTGAATATAGCGATTGCGACTGGATGAGGAGGCCATCTCTTCCACCACGAGGCTATAAGTCAGCTCATACCACAATCACTTGAAATGGAAAGCTGACTTTGTTTGAGGGGTAGTGACCTGTTCAAAGCCTGGAGTAAAGGTTGTCTCTCATCCGCCAAACCTTTCGTGGTCCCATTTCCAATTCCATTGACAGTACTGTATGTTCCAGCGGATGATCTCACCTCTTCTACATCATCCAGCACTTCCTGCATATCTCCAAACCCGTTCATCTGAGGTGGAGAAGAGGAAAGAATTCCAACCGAAGGCGAGCCGCTATTCGATATCGTAATTCCAGAACGCTCGGACCTTATTGAACTTCTTGCGGTAAAGAAAGATCGTACACTCGTCACACTTGACATACTTCCAGCTTGAATATTCAAGGGATTCGACCTCGTTCGATGTGGGCGTAAGGTAGAGGTATCACTATGATCGTTCCTTTCATCCTCCTCATCTCCAGCTTGGGAGACCATATCTTCCAGACTCGTCCAGTTGTTTCCCATATCGTCCCGATCCCTACGCTGAGACTGTCGATGCCGAAGTGTCTGAGTATATGTAGAGCCCGAACTTGACCCCAAGCCTGGACCGGGACCGGATGCTGAAGTGGGGAATTGCGTTCCATGGTCCGATGGCGCGCTTGGCCCCGACAAGCTGATTATTGATGGCCGGTGTAGTCTTTGTCGTCTTGGTGTCCTCCCTGATGATGATTCAAGGGAAGAGGTAGTGTCAGGCGGATTCTGGTTGTCTTGACGAGTACGCGAATCAGTGGGTGGGGGGACCGTGCTTTTACTGGCTCTCGTACTTGTGCTGGCGATCGAGCCGTAAGTAGGGCTGGCCATTCTCAGCTTCGCGTCGAGTTCTATGCGCTAGTCCTACCGGAAAGGCTTATCTGATGATGAAAAGGGCCCAGTGAGTGCATGCTAAATACTCTGGTCACGTATTTGAATGACGGGATGGCGAATTACAAGTTACGTTACGGTATATAGACATGTTGCCCCGCCGGAATCATTTCTGAATCTACTTTAGAGATTTCAGAGGATCCTTGTACCAACCTACACCTATAGTACATCATGTCAGAAGGAAAGACAGCGCAACAGAAGAAGTTTTATAAGTTCGAAGATCGTAGAGGAGGTCGAGGAGGTGGACGTGGAGGCGGAGGAGGAAGGGGCGGTGGAAGAGGTCGTGGAGGTGGAGGTGGGCGAGGTAGAGGACGTGGTGGAGGCGGAGGAGGAGGGGGACCTAGTGGTCCTTGGCATAGTACAGAGGGAGGATCTGGTTTATCTCACTTGGGCAGATATAGGGACGATCCACTTGTATGTTTACATCGTTCCTCTTTGGCCCAAGACGAAATGTATTGATGGATAGCCTGATTTGATTACTGCCACTGGTATCATCGTAACTGCAGTCCAGAATAAAGAAAAGACGGCAGAACGTGAATTGGTAGAAGCATTAGAAGGTATTGCGGACGAATTGTACCCCGAGACCATTGTTAAAGAGGAAGATGATGACGATGGAGAGATGGATATGGAAGCTATGCTCAAGAAGGAATTGAGTGGGATTTCGAGTGATACCAAATCGAATAGGATTAGATTATGTCGACATGATACTCCTTGTCGTACGTCCTTCCTCTTTTCTGCGCGTTTTGTCGATTACTTCATTCTTGATCTCAAAGTTGACGACCAGTATTTTATATCAATCTATTACCTCCCCTCGATCCAGTAAAGATGGTTGAACATTTGATGAGACGTATACAAAAATCAGCAAAATGTCCATTCAAGTAGGTTCTCATAGAGTCCCTTACCTCCCCGTCTTACGCTCCTACTCCATAGCTAGGCCGCGCTAATAGTCAGGTTCGTAAGCCGTGTGATCCCAATATCAGCGACAAGTACAGCAACCCTCAAAAACCTTCAATCAATCTCTGAATCAGTTATAAAAGAAGGATTCTCAACCCCAAATAACAAACCTCTCAAGGTGAGCTATCTCATCTATCCCCTTATCTCTATAGAAAGCTAATGATAGTTCGGAGTAGTGGTGAATACTAGAAACTCACATAAACTCGATCGATTAGAAATGATCAAAACGGTCGCTGAGAATGTGGAGGCGTTACAGGCGGGACATTCTGTCGATCTCAAGAACCCAGATCGAACGATAGTCATCGAAGTCAACAAGGTACGTAGTTCCCTTCTGAAGAGCATGGAGTGGGTCTAATCAGTAGAATACGCTAGGAGTATCAGTACTTCAAGATTACGATACCTTGAAAAAGGTAGCTTTCACGCCCGTAAAAGTGTCGGCCTAGCTGATGATAGTACAATGTGGTTGAAATTGCAAGAGCAGCAGCAGTAGCAGCTGGCAAGACCGCCGCGTCGGCCTCGGCCGAGTCGTCAGCAGAGTTGAAAGAGGAAGTAATCAATCGCGCGGCTGCCGAGACCGGTCCGTCAACGGAGAAAAGAAAAGCGGAGGAAATGGGTGTTGGTATGGATGTGGATGTGGACGTTGCTGGAGATGATCAAGGGGATCGAGCGGCCAAGCAGGCAAAGGTTAAGGAAGAGTAGTCAGCATGTCCTTTGCAGGGTCGATGCATGATCCCATCAGGGTACTCGAACCAGGTATGGGTCGGATTGATTCCAATGCGGAACTCGCCACATCGAGGCGTTCACATTCGAGACTTGTGTATACACAGTACATACATTGTGAGTACAGAGGCACCAGAACCACGCCTTTCTTCTCATACACTATCTAAGCCCAGCTCCAAAACCTAGTGATACGCCCCGAGATCTACTCGAGCCGAATCCCCCTTCCCCTCCTAAACCTCAATCTATCAATCATCTCCCCCAATCTCTCTCCATCTTTAACTGCCATCCCACCACGCCTCACTTCAGATTGTACAACCCTCCACATCTCCCTCATCATTTCATCCAATATCTCCCTCCCTCTCCCTCCGGTTGGAGTATCAGTCCTAGACCTAACCCTTTCCATGGTAGTAGCGATATTAGGTGGATCATCAAAATCAATCCCCGTTTCTCCGAAAAACTGTGTTAATTTACCAGTTCGTTTCCGTCTAGCTTCATGAGAATGTGTATCGAGATCGGAGATGGAATCTATCTCATCTTTATCTAATTGATCCATCAAGATGTCGAGAGTTGCAGTATCATTATCTGCCAAGTACAGTAGGTTGGTTAAACTCTGTTGATATGCCGTGAATGACTCTCGCGAGACGGTGCGGTTTCGAGTCGGACCTTGATCATGATTCTGGATTATCGGCTGATCGGGGTTCTCAACCGGATGTTCGGAGGGGGTAGCAGGTCGTGGTGGTAAGAACATATTCTGGGGTGGGGTATCTCCAAACATCTACCATCAGCTACTGTCTCTGTCTTATCATAATGAGGATATGAATAGGATCGACCTACATATTCCAACTTCTGAGCCTTCTTTCTAGCCACAGCCTTCTCTCTATCGTTCATGATACTCACATCCACAAAACTCTCTCCTCTCGTCAATGGTGTCCGTGTTGGAACAGGTACGGGAGCTCGTCCAGGGGTAGAAGATCTCCTCGATCGGATCCCCAGGGAACTTTTTAGCATGGCCGACCAACTGGGTGTAGGGGTAACGAGAGTATCGTCCAATACCATGAATGAAGAGTCGGGTTCGGGAAATTTGTTTGTATTTTGGCCAACTGGGGCTGGAGTAGGGGTTACCGAGCGATCAGTCGAATTACTTTGCCGTTGGATAAGATCTGGTGGGATAGGAACACCAAGTAGTCGGTGGAGCTGGTGTCAGTTGTGCACAAAATTTGGAAACATACCTTTGCAAGTTGAAGTCTCCTAGTTCGCCTGGCAATTTCATCCTCATTGACATCCCCCTCGTCACTATCCCTAAGCCTAGTGGGCGGTCCAAGGGAAGTCTCGTTTAATATAGCAGCCAAAGACATTGTTCCAGGAGGTGTCGAAATCGAATGTCTAGCTACCAATTTCGGTCTACTTCCAGCCCCTCTTACTCCAGTCTCCGATACCCTAACTTCTCTCGAGACGTATACTGCTAACCCATTCTTTTTATCGCCTGCTTTTGATCCTGATCCTGATCCTGCTAAACTGAGAGCAGCTCGTGCTGTACGAGCGATGAATGATCCTGATCTTGCTAGACCCCCATGCGGAGTGGGTTCTTCAGCTTTCACTTTCCTAGGAACAACATCTTCTTTCTGCCATTCCTCTGTAACACTTTTCCCCGGACCAGTAGGTGAATCTGGCCAGGCTTGATCTTCCAATCGAGTCGTGATAGTCCTTGAAGCATGAATAGGGTCAATCAATAATCGTTCTATTGACTTCTCATCAAGTGCTTCGCCTAATAATTGCCTTAATTTCTCTGCCCTTTTCCTGAGAATAGCTCGTTGTTCGGGATCAAGATCGTTTCGAGCTACCATCTCTTCCGGGAGTGTGATTTGTCGGATTAGCGGTAATTTCGAAGGAAGCAGGAGAGCGGTCACTGAATCGGATACCGAGGGGTTTAGGGATATAGAATCGATTGATTTGGATCGAGTTCTCATTCGGGGAATATGGGGTTTAGGGGGAGAGTGGATTGCTTCGAGGTTTGATACTGATGCTGCGGGTCGATGACGACTGGGCGAGGAATGTTTGGTCTTAGGACTTCCCCCCATATCTTCCACCTTCTGACCGAAATGAACCCTAGGGCTTGACTCATGGGAAGAGGTGGGTCGAGTAGAAGAAATCGAGGTAGTCACATCATGCCCACGATGACCAGTATTGGCTCGTTCTTCCCGCTTAAACTTCAATACAGTCCCAGGTAATCCTTTCTCCTCGTCGTTCCCTCTAGCCTCCGGACCCTTCGACGAGAATGCCCCTCTACCAAAGGTATCGAAACTAGATTTCGATAATCGCTCTCCAACCGCAAAGTCTGTATTCCGTATTTCAGCCATAGGGATAGCGACAGGGTCGGGATCGTACTCGGAAGGATGGGTTGATTTCCCAGTCTCTGGCTCGGAAGGTGATGAAGAAGCCGCTGACCACCTCATGAAACTTGTAGTGGTATCGCTGACTTGGCCTGGTATTGTGGGAGGGGTTGGGGCGGGGTTGGGGTTGATGAGAGGTTGTCGGAATGATGTTGGTGGTGCTTGATCTGTGGACTTAGGCTTGATTGTCGATCTGGGTTCGGGGTCGACATTGTTATCAGTAGCAGGGGTCGAGCATGGGTCCAAGCTGAGCTCCTGCATCGTTATCATTGGGTGTCGATAATACGAGAACTGATGTGATGAGTTGGGACGGATGGCAAGAGAGCAACCCACTCACTGATCACTCAAGACGATAAGGGTAGAGGCAGTGGAGTGCCGTATCCAAGGACGCGGACGCGCTAGTCGCAATCAAGGTTGAATCAGAGCCTCGAGTGTGTGTTGAAGTCTCGGTCTAGCTTGAACCCTATTCTTGGTTGCTTGGTCCGTCCTGTCCGCAATAAGTATCTATATGATTGAGTATGCCCCAACGCGACCTGATTAATGATGAGGTAGAAGGGGATGGATGCATAGGATATATATCAGGGCGGTAGGCATAGTGATAGCCATGAGGTATAGGGTACATGTATAGGAACGAAAAAGACGGAGACAGGAACAACTGAGGGAGGTGTTTCATCATTATCCAATCCTTTTGTCTCTTCATTTCCGGGTGTATTCTTCTGGAGATGCGGGTATGACAATGGTGATCATGGCGACAACTCTGTATAGTAGATCTCGGGCTCTTTTTGATCGAGATGCATAGGAGTAGTTGGTTATGGATACAAGGGTATTATAATGATTGCAATGAGAGAATGAGGATCTTGACCCTGAAAATCATGAAACAATATTTCGGAAATTCATCCACCCCACCCTTGTCATACGATATACTCAACGATGCTACAGACATTAACAGAATGTATAGCAGGTCCATCTCGCCTTCGGATCTCGACTGCACTTGAACGTCGCAATCCGCTCCAATACCGTCCTTTCTCTACCACTCTACACCCATCGAGTGGACACAATAGATGGTCCAAGATTAGACATAAAAAAGGAGCAGTCGATGCTCAACGTTCGGCAATTTTCTCTAGACTTACGAATGTACGTCAACCTCTCACCTCATCATCAAGCTAAGCTGGAAGCTGCGCAGAGGTGCAAGCGCAGAAACCGAAGATCAACGCTGATAGACAGGAAATACATCAATCGATGAAACCCCCACTCTCTCCTGATCCAAATGCTAATCCCCGCTTGGCTGCTGCATTACAAAAAGCTAAAGAAGGTGGGGTACCGAAGTCCGGTATAGAGAATGTTCTAGCTAGGGTATGTCCCTTCGTTTCTGTCATTATTGTCCCTATGGGAGAAAGAAAGAAGGGGGGAATAAGTGGGGAAAAGGAGATAATTGCGAGGACGCTGACAGTCAGGCAAGAGCTGCTGCGGATGGATCTGGAGTGGGAATGATGTATGAAGCAGTAGCTGCAGGTGGGAAAGCAGCTTTGATCATGTGTGTGCAGTCTACATACCCTTCCACTGGTTTACAATGAGGGAACGAGGCTGACGAGGTAGTGAGTGCATGACGGATAATCCCACCCGGACAGTAAGTAGAGTCAAGGAATTGTTAAACAAATACGGGTAAGTAATCACCCACTCCCCTTGCTCCTCTGCAGCCCAGAGCAACAGTTGATTCGGGATGCTAACAACCAGAGGTCGAATGGCACCAACGTCCTACCTATTCGAACGTAAAGGTCAAATATCCCTCGAAGCGACCCCCACAAATCCGAAACCTACGCTCGAGACATTATTCGATACAACGTTAGAATCAGACCTTAATATTGAAGATATCAGACCTTCAAATTCCGATGTGGATGATATTGTTGAATTCGAACTACTTACCCCGTTAAGTGAATTACAGAGTATCACTGCCGCATTCAATAATCAACCATTGAGTGAGGGGTGGGTAGTGAAGGGAAGTGATATGGTTTATGAACCTGTTGTTGGGGTCGAGGTACTTGAGGGTGATGTGGATGGGGAGGGAATTAGGGAAGACAAAGCAGAGGGGTTGTTCAAATTGGTTGATGCGCTTGAGATTGAGCAGGATATTACCCAGGTGTGGACGAATCTCGCCAGGTAGGGTGGACCGAGTAACGAGCGGAGCGGACGACTCTCATTTATCCAAACACCAGTCAGTAGACAATGTTGTATTGTATCTTCATATTTGCATTTCACCATTTCTCTTTACATTGAAGCTTCCTCTTTCGGTCTACTCAAGTTTTCTTCCTTCACATTTGGTGCGTCTAAAGTCCCTATCAGACATTTACTCCTTCTTTCCATCTTCCTGGTTATGCTTCTTGACAGCATCCTCCATTCCCGCCGTCTTTTCACCCTCCGCCTTCTCCTCACCTCCTTCTACATTCTGATTCTTCCCAGTCCTATCTTTAGCATCATCCTTCATTTTTCCAGGAGCTTTATCCATCTGCCCTTCATCCTTCTTATCCTGCTTCTCCTGCTTTTTAGCTTGTTCCTCCTTCTTCTTCTCTTCAGCTTCAGCTTTAGCTTCCTCTGCTTCTTCCTCCTCATGAGCGATATTCCTCAATTTCAAATACCCCTCGCCGTCTTCACGTTCATCGACTTGCATATCCCCTGCTACTTTGCCTTCGAGTTTACCAGAGGATCCTGCTTTGTTCTTTTCTTTACCAATTCGGTCAAGACGCGAAGTTGGGGATTCTCGGAGTGTGGTATGAATGGTCTTTTGCATTCGAGTTTGAGACACGGCTCCGGCTCCGGCACCATAGTAGCTTGTTCCAGCTAATGTTGCGATAATCGAGAATCCAACCACGATCGACAAGTAGAATCGGTAAGTCGAGTACCAATGTGTGGCTAGGCATTAGTCTAGTATTTTTAAAGTCTCTTGAAATGATCAAGAGAAGAAATAAGGATACTTACTCCATCCCTTGGAAGTGGCCTTTTGGTCAAGGAACCATAGACCCGTAAATCCAGCCCATTGGGAAGCAAGTGCAACACCATGAGTCAAGAAAGTAGTAGGCCAAGCAAATAGTACTGGCACTACACCGATTGCAAGACGTCTCCATCCCTGCTCACCACCAAATTGAGCGAATTCGAATCCCCAGTGGATAGCTCCTAAGAAAGAAAGGATCACGGCTCCGTAAGTGATTTGAACGTGTTCAACGGTATGGAGGAGAGATAAGGCCGAATCGAGGGCTTCTTGGTTCGTCCCTGTTATGAGCACCTCCCTACATACTGAGTCGGGAAAGGGACATACCTTGAGCTGCGATCGAGGCTTCACGAGCTAGACCAACTGTAGCTAATGAAGTACCGAGGTAAGGCAATAAACCAGCTCCACCTATTCATCAGCCAACTCGCATGTTCATATGAAGGAATGGACTCACCAAAGAACAGAGCAGATGGAGGTACAGCAGACACCATGCCCTTTGTTACGCTATACTACTAATCAGCCTTTCTCTTCCGTCACTCCAGTTGGCCGACTTCGGACTCACGAAATCCTCGGTAATACTTCCCCCATGACCATGTGACGAAGTCTCCATACCTAGAGACTGATATTGTCCACCACCTCCAATCATACTAGCGAAATCTCGAGCGGTACCTTTGATCTAGTTTCACATCAGCGATTCATCCCTTTTCCTAGAGTGCTCATCTGCCTAGCAGGAGAGAGCAGAGGGTGACATACCTCTTCGGCAGCTGAGGAAGTAGCATTTTGTTGATCGGCATGAGGGTTCGCCTTGGGGACTTCAGCAGTCCCACTAGATCCAGACTTGACTCCTTCTTGACCTGTCTTATTTGCGTATGCCCGAAGAGTAAGCTTTGTAAGACGAGGCTGAAGGGCGGTAGGTCGAGCTAGTCGAGGGGCTAGCAGTCCCCTATTGAGTGGTCTGAGGAGGGATAGTGAGCGGTTCATCTTACTACAGTATGATGTGAGTGATAGTTGCAGTAATAGTAAGAGTGGGTGACGTTAAGATGGACTAGACAACCGAAGATGAAATGACGTCACCCTCCGTCTACCGGAATCACCATGTTCTATACAGTGGTTCATTATATAATCATTCATGGGTAGAGGTATTAGCAATAGATTGAGAGAACAAGTAATACGATACAGAGAACAGAGAAGCAGCTACAAAGGTGCATCACCACCTATAAACCCAGCAAACCACCTGACAATCTCTCCAACCCTTCTAACCCCCAAATCACTCCTTCCAAGCCTTAAATCAGGCCTCAACTCTCGATCCCCAGGAACTACTTTTGCACCTACCATATCGGCCGTGATGTGTATATAGGGGTTTGATGGGAGGTGATAATTTGGTAGAGTACGATATAGGATTTGGATCTTTGATGGTGGAGTGGAGGATATTGATATTTGGGCTGATTGGTCGGTGAGGGGTGGTTTGAAAGTTACGTCTGGATGTCAATCTTTTGCCCGTCTGCCAGGTTCAATCGTTTGTTAAGACTGAAAGCCTGGTCATCGTTGAGCAGTATACCTCTCGGTTCGATATGACACCGAGATGATAACCAAAAGAACAAATCGCAGTAGTGACGAATCTCACTCACTTTCCAATAAAACCACATCACCTTTCCTAACGACCCCCTCTCCCCAATCCCTAGCAACTTCACCCCACAGCTTGACACCACACCCAGCTCCATCACCCTGCGCAGCATACCCAGGCCAAGTATTCGGCGCAGTAACTACCCATCCTCCAATCCATAATGTCCCATCTTGTCCTCTTTTCTTTTCCTCTTTCCGTTGTCTCAAAACAGGCGTGTCTACTGATAAAATACATACTATTACCGAGACTTTCTGTTCTTCTTTATTATATCTTGAGGATGAAGTCGAATTTGAGGTGAGCAGGGTTGGGAGTGATGAAAGTTTCGTTAGGGGTATAGACCATTTTGGGAGGTTTAACACGGATGCAACGTCGCCTGAAGGTGGGAGGGATGAGATGGTAGTATTGAGGGAGAGGTATGATTCATCTTCTTGTGATTCGATCGGGAATGTACCTAGTAGACCTATCATCAACATATGTGAGAACGTCTGCCACTCCTTTCCCGAAGGTTATGCGCAAAAAGAGGAGACATACCAGAAGCACTCCTCCTAACCCTTGTAGACCTTCTCTTAGATCCCGATCCAACTCCATCACCATCGTCAAGAACTCTACACTCCACCGTTTCCTCCTCTACACTATTCCCAGATAAAGTAAGAGGTGCTCTTGACCTCTTGATAGAGTTTCCTCGAATACTAGTACTAGTACTAGTATTGACATCATCAATTGATGTAGATTTCCTTTTCGTCGTAATTACTTCCTCCTCGCCAACGCCCAGATGGGGAGGAAGAAGAGCTTGATCAACCGTTTCATAACCATGTTCGGCTTTTTCCTTCCCTTTCCAACCCTGGCGTGTTTCCTGCGAAGGCACCCGCTGCAATCGTGTTTGAGACAGCGAGATCCGCTTCAGCCTATCGACCTGCGACGAACGTATGATATCCAGCTGCGACTCCACATCCCTCGGTATCACCATATCTCGAAATGATAATCTTGGTATCTCACCCGTAGCACCGAGAGGCGCCAGCGTGGGCGGTAGGAAGACATGGTAATGTGATTGTGGCATTGTAGACAGGTCAGGTCGAATGGTTGACGCGACTGATCTTGGGTAATTTATCCGCGGCTCGCCTTGCGGACTGATGAAGTCGTGATACAATACATGAAGCATATACATATCGTCTCATCTCATCAAACCACCTCACAACCCCACCGCACCCAGGCAGACCTAGTTCCTCCTCCATAGTCTCCCTAATTGCCTAGTAACCCAATAGTACAGGCACTACACGTTAGCTCTGTACGATTCCACCTATGCTCTTCTCGCTCGTTTCTCCTTGAATAGTCACGCCGGGCATCAAGCATCAAGAGGAAAACCAAGGAAAAAATTACGGGAACGCAGCAAAAGCTCAGAAACAGGACTCACCCCAATAAACCTAACGGCAGACAACCCAAAAGTCGCCCATAGCAGATACTTGAAATACACTTGCTGTTTACTTTGTACTTCCCTCGAATCAGCCGATAAAGCATTCGTGATACAAGTCCTATTCATCTCTGCTAATTGAGCATCACCACCGGGTAGACAAGCTTCAACAAGGAGTTTCGTTTGATCAAGACCGTTAATTGAGGAGATGACAATGGCTAGCCCGGCATTGGAGAGGAGCCAGGCAATAACGAGTCGGGTTCGGAAAGTACGATTTTGGTCCTACATGTCAGCTTTGAGTAGGAGCTGCAGGATCTACGAGCTGACTCACGTCCATGTCCCTCTTTTCGGGGGTCGTATCCTCTTTCCAGGGGGTAAGAGCTCGCTTGACAGTCTCTTGAAACGAATCGTCCAATTCTTTCATGTTCTGTCATCAGCAACCTGAGACGTAAGGGATGACACATGGTGTCGAAGCGGACAAGTGAAACGCAAACATACCCTCTGAACATCATCCACAACACCTTTTCCATCTTCATCCTTCCCGGATGAGATCACAGGAAGTGCTTCAGCCTTATCAGATCCTGCTAATCAGCTTGACCTGTCAACCAAATGATGCCAGTAGCTGACCTTTCGTTCCCCAGGATACGTCGTGTAGATTACAGAACGCGTATACGTTCAAGACGTTGGTAAACGACGGGGCGAGTAGCTGAACATCAGCTTCGTTGCCATGCGGTAGGTGGGCGAATCAAGCTTACCATGTACTGAGGGAAGGAACTGAACATATGCCAAGGATCTCGCTATCTGTCAGCTTCGTTCATGTCCGCGCTAGCTCACATAGAGTAACGAAGCCAGCAAGTAGATTCCTGTCCATCAGCTATCATCTACGTAGGAGACCTAGCTCACCAATAGTTGACATGACGGCCGCGATGAGTACCCCATTAGTCTGCTTGAACATGTTCAACAGCTTATCCCCAATACTTCCATCGATCCCCAATACATCCTTGAACGCTCGAATGGAGAGTATGACAGAGCACACTATTAGGTAGAGGGCCAGGACAGCGTATACCCATAAAGTCACCAAATATAGTCCTCGCTCGCCCTTTGGTCGATTACCTAGGGCGAGTACGAACTGAAGGTGAGCTTGTCGGAGAGGAGTTCATCTCGGTAAGCTGACCTGGAGCATGAGGAAGGCCATATAGATCCACATCAAGACCTGATTGACCCAGTGCGTCTGACAGTCAGCTCGCCGAGACAAGCTGTATAGCTCACAATATCGGCAGTGACAAAGATATTGATCTTGACGGAAGTAGGTACCAGCTCAATAATGATGGAAAAGGTAAGCCAGAGATTGGCAAGAGCGAACCACGAAAAGACGAGGTTGAAGAGGTTATACTGGCTATCAGCTGGGCTGTCCTTGATTAGGCGGGACAACAAGCTTACGAGAGCCTGGATATGGAGGAAAAACATCCTCTTCATCAGTTTGCGTCGACCCAAGGCGACACCTAGCTCACCTGATAGGCCCGTGACCACTCTTATAGATCTGGAAGAAATTGATGAGAGCGTACTACCCATCAGCCCCTCCGACGAACCAGGGGAAGGGGACATACGACAGAAGCAGCAAATGAACCATTCAACCATCTCCTCCTCTGACCAATCAACTCAGTAGCTTGCTCTGGTACATCCGTCTCTGCTTTACTTGGTTTCACATATCCCAGAGTCCACCTATCGCCAGCCTTAGCGACTAGTTCGAAACACAGGATTCTTCCTATCAGCTTCTCGATCAAGAATAGAATCATCACCTTACCGATCTTCAGCGAGAAACATGTTCTTGGTAAAGATGTTCATCCCGTAAATTCCTTTCTTGCCAAGACGAGCAGCCACTACTGGTCAGCTGGATGCCACAAGTATGCCGGCTAGCTTACTAGTGTGATCACCGTGGAAGTATTGTTCCAGTGGTTTCCCCTGAATAGCCCGGAATCGGTAGGCGGAAAAAGCACCTGGTAGAACACTGACACTGGCAAGTTAGCTCAGATCTGACGATAAGACTACAAAAGCTTACTATCCAAAACTACTCTCGAGAGGCTTATCGAGAATGTTAGACATCTTATATTCAAAATTCTGGGCGGCCACTGACGATCAGTACGGCGCTACCGTACGAACGGAGAATCTAACCAAGTGGATTCAACAATTTCTTGCCCTTGTTGATCATGGCGTGGATCTCTCCACAAGCTCCGCCGAGGTTCGGGTTATTCTACTGTTCAACTTCGGCGTCAGGGGATGGATTTGCTGCTCACGTAGAAAGCCTCCCATACTACAGATTAGCTTAAACCTACTTGTGGGCAGCTGAGCTCACGATGATATATAGCCTTATGACCGGGCTTGGTCCCTGCATCCAGTAGTACGCAGGTCTCTGGGTTCAGTTGTCTGCCAATGGCATTGAAAAGCCATCTGTGAGAATTGATTTTCTTTGTATTCTCCTGCTTCAGTACGAGAATGATTTGGACCGGGACCTGAGGATCAGCTGTTGCCCTTTGTTCGGAACCTTAAGCTTACCAGATTGTTGGGATCACCAGGATGGGGCTGAACGAGTTGAGGCGTGGCGTCAACCGACAACTGGGTAGTATACTGTTTATCAGCTTGTCCATCACCCCAGAAAACTAGCTGACCTCGAAGATATGAGCAACTGTCGGCTTATCATCCACCGCCTTCTTCAAAATTCCGTCTTGGTAAACTCCCAGAGTGGCAAGAACATCAAGAACGTGAGTATCCATAGGTCCCAGACCATCAGCGATAAGACTAACGACGATCCTCTGCCATCCCGGTCGGCCGTCTTCTGCAGTTTTTCGCCAGAACTTTGATCTACCATCAGCTTGACCAGAGCGGGGGAGCTTACGCTTTGGTATTACAGATATCCCTGATGTTGAGCATTACATTATGAAGCGTCCTGGCGTAGAG
Source organism: Cryptococcus sp. GC_Crypt_2 (assembly GCA_026538405.1). Classification (NCBI taxonomy): domain Eukaryota; kingdom Fungi; phylum Basidiomycota; class Tremellomycetes; order Tremellales; family Cryptococcaceae; genus Cryptococcus; species Cryptococcus sp. GC_Crypt_2. Next base: position 26,091 of record JALPCC010000073.1, on the reverse strand, counting down.
ATGTTTGTCCTCGTTGTCTGGAATCAGTTATATCCTAAGCGTGCTCAAGCTTACAGCTGGTGACGGCGATAAGAAGCTCTGTGTCCCTGATGTACTCGTTCTGCCTCAATGTCCATCCGTTGGCAGTGGTAAAATCGTCAGGATCACAAGTAGCGGCTGTGTACCTCATATGAGTAAACTCGGTACCTTTGCCTACTTATCAGCTGTGTGAAAGGCGACACTGAGCTACGTACCAGTCAACCATTTCTCCTCCACTGCAGACGAAATAGGAGTAGGCACAGGGTATCTCTCATCAGCTCACGACCAAGATGTGGGGTTTTCTAGCTTACTCAGAAATGAAATTGCCCTCTCTTGTGAGCTTTACGCGTCGCGTAGTTGCTCCCCTTTTTGGGATAGTCTGTCGGCGAATAAAGTCCGTCTTGGACGATGGTCGAGTAGGTAATCGACCAGCATAAGGATCATATTGATCGTAGCCAAGAGCAGGAGTGATTGGATTATCATGACTACCATCAGCTTATCTGCCTTCGCGTGTTAAATACGGACTTACGAGTTCAGCGGTTTCAATTCATCTTCCTCTTCAGCTCTCCAGTCGTCCGTAGGTCGATACCCAAGATCAGCTTGATGAGGATCAAGATATGATCCCCGTCGCGCTTGATTATTAGGTGGGTATCCAAGTCCAGACCCAGGTCGAGGGGAGGGTTGAGGATACCCGTGATCCTGTGAATAAGGTGGATCGTGGAATGGGTTCTGATGAGCCATGATGAGTAGTATAGTATGAAGAAGAAGAGGAAGAGAAATGAGCAAAAGAGTGAGTGGAGAAGCAGTGCACGTGAAATGGGGGCGTGTTGAGGGGTAAAGTTTGTGTTTACGCATTGACCTCTTTCCTTTCGTTCATTCAACTTGAATATTAGGGTTATTCAATTATTCAAACTGTGATCACTCTCTACGCTTGTTCCAGACAGGAGAAGGGCGATGTTGATTGATGAGCAAAGGGTGTAAGACCTAACCACTCCTTGCCTCTACTAGATGTCGCTGGGCGGAGTAAATCTGGTCAACGTTCAGAAGTATTGCAATTGTTCATCGGGCTTCTCTTCGGTCCCGTCTTTCGGACCCCATGTCATCCCGATATTGTTCGCTTCTCGTCATGGTAGGGCGTGACATTGCATGTGTGTGTACAACATATATGGGTCGAGCTTTGATGAGAAGAGCTATGCAGTGATCGAAAGACATCGCTATCGAGACCCTTGATGGAAGGAGGTGAAATCGTGACGCGCCGAAAATCGGAAAATTGCCCACTTTTCCCAGAAAATTAGTACCAAACCCAATAATGAAGAGAGTACGAAAATGCATGAATGGGAACGTGACGGTCATACAACAAGAGCATTATTATAAAGCATGAAAGACCCAAAGATATACGTTGAAGCATAATGATACGTGTGCAGAGCACTGGGAATGGCGAAGGAACGAAAGCATAGATAGGAAACGGTCAAAAATAGGTCGTCATGTGGAATTGAATGAAAGTAGAATACGGTGTTTGAGGTCGTGAAGTGAGAGAAGAGCGAGACTACATGCCACCCGGGCCAAGGGATTGAAGACGCCAAGGATTAGTCGCCATTGCACCTGTAGTATCGCTTTCCTCTAGCCATTCGGTACAGCGGATATACCAGCTATTCATCAGTACACATCTCATAATGGCATCGACACTCGGGATCACTTACGCATCATGGACATCCCTGACCCAAGCAAATTCATGCGAGTAGTTGCCCCTCAGAGGTTCTGCATCGCCTTCATCCAATTTCCCATGATCCTTCCCAGGCTTGTAGATCCCTTCTACCAGTTCACGAACTCGATCAGAGGTACTAGGTCTCTTTGACTTGTTTTGCTCTTCGGGGATTCTCAGCAAAGACAAGGAGTCGTTGATCCTGACTAAACCTTTCTCAAGATCATGTGTGGAAGATTGAGCAGTCTTGCGCGAGAACATTGATACAGGTGAATCGTGGGCGTTGAGTATTTCGACATCGTTATCGGGCGCAGAACCACCTGAAGCACCGTTGCTCCAAATCCGATGAGGCCCCATTTTTGATTCGACACTGGCAGAAGGAGTCATTCCCTTATCGTCGTTGAAATCGGCCGGACTCTCCGAAAGGGGTGGGTATAAACGACTCAATTCGGCTGTAGTCAATCGGGCATGAGCCCTCCATCGTGGACCACGGTGGATTTGAGAATGGGCTTTGACAAACAATGAGAATGGCGTGTAGATGAATGGATGTGGGGGGCGATCGTTACGTGCCATATCCTTCATTTCAATTTCTGGCATGATGGTCCCCTCTGACGGTTGATTGTAGGCAGGAGGAATGTTGTTGTCAGGCATTGGCAATACGATACCGAAAACGATGGTCTGGATGGGAAGGTCTTGGTCGGTAGGTCCAGGTAGATGTACAATTTCAGCGAATAATCGAGCATCGGTTGGTAGAGTAGGCCAGACTCGGAGCGAAGCGATCAGACCCTCAAGCGAAACCGAAAGGGCAGCCATGAAATCAACGAAGAGGTGATCAATTTTCTGTTCGGGTGCGATATCTTCATCGGCGAGATGTATCCAGGCATTGACGTTATTCAAAACCTCGCGTAACGTCTTTCCAGCTTGTGATTTGACCCATTTGACCATGGTTGGGGTCATTAATTGATCAAGCTCGGGGAGTCGGAATGAGGGGATCAAGTGATGGGCGAAATTGTACACCAAAACCTCCAAATCCTCTTCTCGACCCCTTCCACCAGGTCGAAGACCAAAGATCGAGACATAGATCCCACCTCGTTGAACATTGGCTTTAGCGCCTCGACGAGCAAAAGTCTTGCAGGCAGACAGGAAAACTTCCATCTCGGGTGCCTCGACTCCAACTCGATCAGCGAATGCCTTGGCAAAGAATCTAGATTCCGCCATTCGGTACCCTTTAGCCTGATAGCTATCGACGGTATCGTTCGTAGTGTTCTTGTTTTGTTCCCGTTCATCAAGGAGATGATAAAACGGTTTGGCGCTACTGATTTTTCGGACAAGGAACAAGACAACACCTTCTTTACCCTGGAGCTGAAGACTGATACCATGGACTGATTTACCGTAATCCGATTCCCAGTCGTCTAATTTCTCTTCGTATACTTCTTTGGTTTCGAGGGGTTTTCGGCCTTTAGTACCGGTAGACAAGACTCGATCGAAGAGTAGACCAAGATTCTCGACAGCAATATCGAGCTGTTGAGCAAGAGAGGCGGCTGCTTCGATAAATCGAGTTCGGAAGAGGAGATCATCATACGATTGGTCTAGGTTGACGTTGAAGTTCAGCGGATCGGAATAGACGGGATCAGCAGATCGAGCTCGCATACGCTTGAACATGCGCTTGACGAATGGTCGGATTAAGCCCCAGTTGAAGGACAATAGGAAAAGCCATTGGAATGTTTCGGATCGAGGGTCTACCTGGGCGAGCACACGCTGTCATCAGCTCCATTGCCTCTACAGCAAAGAAGACTTACATCGATGGCGGCATCAGTCTCGATGATGTGCATTGGCAAAGTACCATCTGACTTGACTAGGATACGACCAAACTCGTCGAAAGCAGCCGAGGCAATGACAATATGTCGAGCGACCTTCGAAGACCTCTTCCGATTCCTAGCATCATAGACGAGGAAGACTACTGCGAAGAGTACGATAGCACCACACATGACCGAGATGACTACCATGAGCAAGATTTTCGATTGCCAACTCACCAATGGTCAATCTAGTAGCTTGGTCACCGGCCGAGGATAGGACAGCGGGGTCGACCCCTTCCTTGGCAAAGTATGAAGTTCCACCTAGACCGAGAAAGTGCATACCGCATACAGCGGTAGCGAGGAAGATGGCGCACAGGCCTCGTCTCCACCAGGAGTCCATCCATTGAGACCGGAACTTGAAGAACATGAAAAGAGCGACCGTGGCGGCGACACAAGCGAGGATGAGGGAGAAGATGACGGTTACGATCTGCTGGTCAGCACAGGTGTGTAGGGGATAAGAAGATGTATGAACAGGTCGGCGTGCAGAGTCGACGGGCAAGGGATGAAGTGGGAGGAGGGGCTGATGAGGGAGAAGGAGCCAACGTATATGAGTTTACGGGTTTACGGATGAGGATAAGAACATTGGGATGCGTGACCAGACTGAGATATGGGAGGAAGCGGAGGAATAGGGTGAACATACGGTGTATTGCACAGTAAGATAGGGTAGTTGAAAGGCAGCCGAATAGTGCATGAGTCCGACTAAACGTCAGCCATGTACATCAGGATCTACTCACTAGTAAGACCAACAAAGACACCAGCAAAGGGCAGACGCCAAAGCGAGTACTCGGCTTCATCACCCAAGAACCAAAAGGCGAAAGCAAGGGCGAAGAGGGGGACCATGAGAGAAAGCGCAGTCATTCCCTTCGAGAACTATCGTCAGTTGAATACTCATCAGTGTAAGTTGACCTACCTGAAGGTACCAGACGACCTCTGGACTAGGTCGTAGTCGAGTACTGATCATGCTGACAAAGTGCATTCCCCATACAGCGACAGCTGCAAAGCATAGGGCGGAAGCGAAGAGTAGGACATGATTTCGCCAACCTCTTGAACTGGTTCTGCGACCAAGACAGAGGAGAGTGGCGTAGGAACCGAGTATAGAAACAACGATGGATAGAACCAAGAGACCAGGTTGAGGGCGTAAAGGGATAGCATATTGGGTATAGTAGTCTGCAAGAGCCTGGGGGTCTGTATCGTCAACTGATGTTCAAGACTAGTTGATGGCATAACTTACCGTTCCAGATAGATTCTTGAGGGGCCATGATCGTCGGTGTCGGATGGAAGACGCTAGTGAAAGACGCTAACTAGTATAGGAAAAAGGATAAGGGACGAGGAACGGGTTCCGAAGAGCTTGTCTATATAGTATTAGCTTCCCGTTGCCCTTGCAATGACTATGTATACAAACAACAATGAAAAGCGAAGGCCGAAAACCGAGTAGATCAGGTCGGTGTTGCAGTACAGGTGTAGGAGGTATGACCAGTTGGACCGTGAACAAAGTGTAGATCTGAATTCTCGATCAAACCCGAAGGCCGTTTATGGGAAAAAGTTGAATGTCGGACGCGGAGCGGGGAGGTATTGTAGTTGGTGATGGAAAATAGCCTAGACTTTGGATTCACTGGATCTAGATCACTACGCTTTCTAGCTCAACCAGACCAGCGGATGGGTGACGCTACAATCTCTCGCTTTCTTTACCACTCTATCTATAGCGACCAGAGAGATGGTAATCCTAACGGAAGATGTCGCGCCCGAATAACAAGCGAATCACTCAAAGTCCGAAGGGCGAGGACTTATACATTTTTGATGAGAAATAAAGGACTTCATTCTGACGTCTGCATCGTTTCACCAATTTACCGACTCGGCGACTTGGCCTGAGTGTGTGTCGGGTTCGAGGGTGGGGCGGAGGGTTCTTTCAACCCTCCTTCCGCTGCTGACACCTCAGGCACCCTTCTTGGGACCCCATCTTCCCATCTTTCTGAGTTAATTACGCAGGAACGAGTGACTTGACGTTACCTCTTCTTCCTCTCCGCGATCATCTGCATAAGTACTGTAGGTAGTGACGCGTTTCAACTTAATTTAGGATCCCCTTAATTGTCGCACCAACTTCTAAAATTCAGACTCGTGCCTACTTTTGGTTCCTGAAAGAACACGCCTTTCGGGGCTTGGGGAGCGGGGTAGTGTCATTTTCCGATGAAACCTAATCGTTCGCTGGTAAACGGGGTGCTGCAGATAAACGTGGCTTGATAGGAGTGCGCACTACTCCAGACATCACCTTGCTGAATTGAAGACTACGTTGTGCCTTCAGGAGCATTTATGAGCTGGGTGCTTCCAGTTGAAAAACCTTCGAGCAATGTCGGGTTTCGCTTTGCAAACGGGAGATTCGGACATAGGGTGGACTTAGGAGATGTCGACGTCATGTAGAGCTATCATGGATGCGAGAATCCTTCCGCGTAGTACGGTACGTGAACACAGTCTCTTGCTGAATCTAAGAGAAGAGGGAATCATTCCTTCACCAAGTTCCGTCAACTTTTCGGTCCGGTTGGCAGCCTCGCCATTATCGCCAATACCTATGCAATTCGACTGTCTTGGGGATCCCAGTGGACCGTCTAGAGCTCACTGATGTAGACCACGGATTGTTGAGAAAGCCCAACCTGTCCGATAGCAGCCGTTCGCGATATGCGCATTCACACTCCCCTCCCAGCAGCCTTCCATTCATACGGAAGGATGTCGCAAAGGAAGCGTACTTAGAATTCCCTGACCCATGCGACCCAATATGGCCGATATAAGCTGTATCGCCTTCGACGCTTTCATCATCCTTCCGCCCCTGTAATTCGCAATAACTCGATATTGAGAATTACATATTCGCATGCTATCCGACTCGAGCGATCTCAGACGAGAGGCACTGCTACGATCGGCATCAGTATCAGCTTGGACTGAAGCGAGGAAAGCCTGGACACAATCAGCTTTCGAGGACGAGGACACCCAGGGATTCTTCCTGAATGAAGAACAATCTCCGGACTTGGAGGGAGTCCTGGACTTGCAGTGGCATACCATCAAAGAGTTCGACATGATAAGTCCCATGACCGCTCACCAATCATGGGCAGGAAAAGTGGATCAGGGATATTCACTGACTCTCCGATCAAACCTCGACGGCAAGACAGTGAGAAGTCAGGCGGTATATCGTTCACCGGATGCCGAGCCTACGCTGTCAGTCACCTGGAAGGGTCAGAGAGATCCGACAATACTCCTTGCTGACTCGCTCCATTTTGAAGACAATACGGAAAGCTTTGTCAATAAACAGCGGGAAACTTGGACAGCAATCGCTAGATATATGGTTGACACGATCCATTGCCAAGGCTACATGGACTCTTCTGACGGGCTCATTGAGCCAATATCGGGTACACCCCTCACCGGTTCAGTTGGCTGGGTTGACGACGATATCTTCGTGGAAGTAATGACACCTACTGCTGTGAAAAAGGGGAGCGAAATACCTCGCTGGGTATTCGATAAAGATCTGGGGCTCGTAAGCAGAAGTGTGTGGGGGTGAATGGGGAAATCGGTTCGGAATCGTAGGAACGACGAAGGACGAAGTTTGGCTGGAATTGTACATATATGAGCGTGGCCAGAAGGTTATTCCCGGGGGAAAAAAGAAGTGAGCATGAACTGTTAGTCGGCTTGGTGAGTATGAACGGAATGTCGAGCCTATCGCTTTCGACGGAAGGCGTCATTGAGTACTTTCCCATGCTCCCTTTGATATAATCGCCCCCGTTTCCCTTTCATGGAGCAGGGTGGCGCGAGCAATGGGTTCACTCTTGAACCTTTGGTATCCAGAACGGTGGAGTTTCCCCTTTTACACCCCTTATACTGTAGACAGGTGTAACGCTTCAATCTCTACGGATCGTCGCCACTCGACACCATTATGTCTCCCCCAAGATATCAAGACCTATGCCGGCTAATCGATACTGTCTATCCTAGAAGCTTAGACGAATTCAATAGCCAAGTGACCACAAGAGGTCCGAACAGTGAGGCTCTTTTACAAGACGACTTCCGAGACAGCTTAGCATGGCCAAACGCTGTCATGAATCATCTGAAAGAGGTCGGAGAGATGGCCTACCATGCTGATACTCGCCACTCGACTATCATTCTACATCCGATCAAACACAGCAAGACGGGAACGCTAATCGTCCTTCGCTCCCGATGGACCGCCGAAGATGGAGCAATCGATAGGAAGGTCGTTTCGCACTTGCTTCAGACAAGTCCTGGGCAATTGGTCAAAGCGAAAGAGCCGCCATCAGTCTGCCTCGAGAACAGCCTAGCATTTGAGCAAGGTACACGTGATACGATCCGTAGAAACAAATCTGAATGGATGTCGGCGGCTGAGAGTATCATCAAGGTGATGAAATGTCATGGGCTCGTAGACCCAGTGTGCGGTTCTATCAACGCCAACGGTAGAGTCTTTTGGGCTGGTCAAGACACTCAAAGCGTCGTCGTTGAGTTCGATCTCTCCCTCGCCGACAAAACCTTCGTAGAGCATAGTGGATCTAAGGTAGTACGCTGGCGATTTCCACGAGCGGACACGAGCGATCATTTCCGAAGCTTTGATCAACCGAAATCGTCGATCGACTCTTCCCTGACTCGGCGAGGGTGATGTCCAGTGTGGGGCTGCAACTTTTGGCTCGCATGTTGCCGAGATCAGTCGGAACTGAAGAATAGGGATCTCAATTGGCCAATATATTATATTTCTGCAGACTAGTGTGAGGGTTAGAGGTTTTGACATAAATACCGTAGAAACCAGGGTCTTTGAAGTGAAAGTCACAACGTTTCGGCGAACTTGGAACGAGTACTGTACTTTGTTCGTTTCCTAGGACTGCATATGTACGATCATATCATGCCAGGCGTGGCGGAAGATACTGGCTGCATGTCTAAGTATATCACACAGCGGCAAGAATGATCCTTTCAGGTATATGCCCCCGTGTACAACCCTGACCGAGCCTATGTTGCACATTCGAAGACCAGTCCGAGTGTATCCTTTCATTCACTATGGCTTCAGCTCCACGATCTTCGGACTCCAGAACGGCCTTGGTCGTCTGACTACCTCTCAAGAGGCATTATTTCCTACGTTCCAGTATCATCTTCATACTGGACACGTCTCTTGGTCGTTTGCCACCCCGACATGTCGTCCACTTCATACGATTCGAGTAATCGTTCTTGGGCCGCCTACCCTTCCAACAGCCTACACAAATTTTCCAGACCTTCGATCACCAACCACGAAGTCGGCAAAGCATTTCACGCCGTTGCACAAAGTACTCTATTGCAAACTGCCATCGATACCCATATCTATAACGTGGGCCCTGCGATGATGGGTTGCCCCAATATCTTGGTGAACGGTGCGGATCACTCACCTTTGATGGAACTGGAACTTTGGCTTATCGCATCGGTCACCCTGAGGTTATTCTCGATTTCCCGACACTCTGGAGCGTCGACTATAGAGGGGTCCGCCTGACCTTCACCAAGGATGGGCTGACTCAACACTCGCCCATGTCCCCAATCAGATAATTTGCGACCGCGACAGCTGAAGATGGGGGCCAAAACAGGACACACCGAGATAGGTGTATGTGACATGAATGCAATATCAATTAATGGCTAGATTCTCATCGCAACGTGATCAATCAATGCTCGCAGGCACTTCCGCATGGTGCAGCGACTTACTGGTACCAGATCGTGCCAATCGAGTCGAAGTCCGGAAGTAGCAAGTCGGTATGCATCTCGACAAGCAATGAGGAACCTGCGAGCTCATATGCCCCTCACACAGGTGTCCGCTCGGCAATCTTTCAACCCTTTTCCCACCTTCCCTCACCCTTCCCCTCATCCCCACTCTCGTAGTCAAATTCCCCTTCCTCCTTCTCATCCTCAAAGGCTTCCAACCCAACTTCCGACTTGGCCCTCTTTCCCAAACCAGCAGTACCGGCTCTCTTCCTTTTCTTTTGCTCGGCTGCGCTAAGATCTTTCGCTTTGACTTTACATACTTCCACCTGAATTCCTGCTGATAGGAGGACATCGATCCATACTTTTTGAGTCTCGGATAATGAATCGCCTGGACCTTTGACTTCTACAAATCGGGCGACTTTTTCGCTGTAATCCCACACACTATCTGTCAGCTGAGAACGGAATGTGAGACAAGGTGGAGTAGCTTACAGGAGGTCCGGAACACCGCTGACTCGATGACGATATTCCTCCGCCAACATCCGGCAAACTCCCGAAAGACCTTTTCCGCCTAGGCATTCTAAAACTTCCCTTAGATCTTCTGCTGGAAATTCCCAATTCACCCCGACTGCCCATGTCCCTCTTGGTCGTTCTCGCCTATCCACCTCATCAAGCATTTCCAATGCCACTGAAGTCTTGGACATGGCTTGTAACCTCTTTTCCAATAGCTCTGATCTCGAGGACGAGAATGTGTCCTCTCCCAAATCAAGTGGAGCAGTCTGGTAGGGCGTTTCGAATGCCCCAGGTAAAGGATGAAACAAGATCGGCCAAAGCAGTAGGGCGAACAAAGTAGTGAGGATGGACGATTCCGAATGATACCCTTTATATCCCTTCTTCTGCCACCATTCAAGAACCCATCCTTCGACAGTCACTTCTCCCTCTATCCCATGCCAGACACTTTTGCCAACTTGTTGTACAACTTGTCCGGGATCATCATCGCCCATCCCTAGACTCGCTTCCCGATCGCCTCGATCAACAGTTCGTGCTCGCCATTTCGCTTGACCCATATTGTCCGGTACCCGAGGAGCGGAAAGCTCTCTTGTCTCGCAAGTGTTGAGCGACGCATAAGAGATATGGCATTCGTCTGCTGGCAGATCGAGCTTCTTCTCCAATCGAGTCAGGCGACGAGACAAGGCCGGGCGGTAGACTGGAGTCAGCGCTCACACAACCAGATGGTCTGAATTGACCAACTTAGGTGCGTATCATCATCAAGCAAAGCATCGATACAGGTCTGGGTGGCGTCTCTGCACTTTTCCTCCTTCTCCTCGGGAGAGCTGTTGTAGTGGTTCATTAGGACAAGAGCGAGTCGATCGTACCATGCACTGCCATTAGCTTTGTCAATGTCATTGAGCTTACCCTCTTTTACCCCTCCTCCATCTTCGCTGTCCGAGAAGAGCTCTCAAGACCATACATTCTGCATCATACTCATGAAGTATGCCCAGCGCTGTTGCCCCTTTGTACACGATACGAGTCAGAACGTGTCCTTGAGATCAGCTTTGATGCGTTAATGAGAGCGTACCAGTCTTGAACCTATCGCCGACCAAGCCACCCTTATCCTCCTTTGCATCCATGGCAGCCGCTCCATCTCCCTCAACGAGCAGTTTCCATATCGGCCAAACGCCCTCCCAGATACGTTTGACAACTTTAGCACCTTCGATCCTCCCAATTTGTTCTTTTCGGATGCCAAAGCCAGGGGTCGGATTCTTACGTTGTTCCTGCCATGTATCTCCTAAAGCATCCGCGACCAAAGCTTCCCAGCCGACTGCTCTTTCCCATGTCAGAAGCTCTTGTCTATCTTGCCAAATTGTCGAACGGGTTGGAGTGCCGTATTCGGGATATCTTCGCTTATGCGAAGTGACTAAAATTGAAGGAAGCATGAGGGATGATGATCCTGCGATTGGCGGTGTTCGAGAGAAGATGAGGTTGACTCGAGAGATGAGTGCGTGTACAGCTGGAGTGAGCTGGATAGCTTGATGGCCTATACATGGCAGAAGCTGAGAGACGAGTAGCGACTCCGAGGTGACTTTTGCAGCTGGCGAGAATGGTAGTGTCGATTGCCGACTGGATGATTTGCCTTTAACGGGTGTGAAACCAAGGACACTCTGACTTTTTGCGATTCCCCTAAGAGCGGAACAGACTGCTTCCCGATTGCCCAGCATGGACAGAGGTACCTTTCTCGCTTTGGCGACTTTCCGCAACTCGTCCGCCGATATACACGACATGATTTCATCCAGCGATAGATTTGCTTCGTTCCGAGCGAACACAGATACAGGTATAGGGGGTTTAGGATTGAGCGAGAATTCCTCATTGAATACCGAACAGCGGGACGGCGATAGCGAAGCCACTGATCCATTTGAGCTTCCAGAGACTGATCTGCTGGAAGGTGGGCGTTCCGGTGGTGGTGTGGCGAGTTCAATCCCATCTTCATCTATCTCTACTCGGCTCACTTTCGACGCCCAGATCGACTCTCGCATAGCTTCTGCTAAATCCGGATCCGCTTTCTCTTCAGCAACAGTCAAGCCTGACGGTATCGAAGACCATGGTTTTTGCTTCTGTTTGCCGCGAGCCTTGAGCGATAGAAGCGAAGAAACAGGCGGCTTGGCAGGAGTGACGAAACTGCTTGAGCGAGATGGTCCAGCTTCCGGCACGACGACTTCCGGTTCGGAAGCTAGCAGCTCGGATGGAGTAGGTAGCGGCGTCGAGAGAACTTTCATTGCTTTCTTGACGCCTTCGTCTCCGAGCTCGGCCGAATAGGCGAGTACGAGATTCGTATATGGATGTATCTTGCCTTGTCGACGTATGAGTAGTCGAGTCAACAGGTATTTGGGGTCGTCTTCGATCAGCTTATGCCATTGAACCGGACGTACATTGCAAATCCAAGATATAATTCAAGACCCAAAGCTCTCTGGGAGTAAACAGATACGATTCAGAGGCAATGACCGTTCGTAGCATTTCTACCCATTAGCTCAACGTAATTAGTGGTACAAGGTGACTCACCATCAAACAGCTTGACATACATCGATATCCTGCCCATATCTTCAACATCATGCACTTCTTTGTTCTTCCGGGGCGAGAAGAGATTGTCGTGCTCTTTATCAGGTGAGGGAGTTGGCGATGGTGTGACCGGAAACTGCCCACGCGCGTTCAGCGGTGGGAGTGTGAACGATGGTAAAGGCGGCGAGGAATTCATGGTTCCTGAACTCTCATAGGATCCCCGGGCCCTTATGACAACTCGGTCTCACTATTTGATGTGACCCTCACTATGACTATTGTCTACCGTCGATTTTAGGTGGCCTGACATGATCTTTTGACTTGTCTTTTGAAAGACGCGACGTGAATACTTTCCCACGATAGTCTTCTACATTATCCACAAGTTGTCAGGCTCAGGTTTCGATCTCAACCTACCAGCTCTCGACCTTTTCATCGACCTATACATTCTACTTGTGCCCATACACACTATGCTACGAGCTACTAGAACACTCTTCTCAGCCCTCAAGTGAGTCTCTGCTTCACATGGCATAAGTTAGTTCCAAGCTGACTCTCAGGCCAATGAAGGCATCAACGGGAATTACCGGGCTGGAAGCACACCCCGACCCATTACCCGCCTTGAAACAGACATACACCTCCACTCTCAACCTTCTAGGATCTCTACCTTCCACAAGTGTCTATCGTCAAGCAACGGAAGCATTGACGAAACATCGATTGCAGAATGTAGAGAGCTCTGGCGAGGATGTTGCCAAGTTTGAGAGTTCATTGGGATCCATGGCAGAAGTGATTTTGGAGGAAGCAAAAGCCGAGCAGCAGCTTATCGGAAAGATGATTGAATGGAAAGGGTTAGTCGTCGTTGATTGTTCAGTGAGAGAGCGAGCTGATGAAGCAGATGGGAGAACCTTGAAACTCCTTCTCCTCCTAACCAATGGAGATATTTCGACCCCGCAAACCCAGATGAGATGTAATGAGTGTAGGGATATGCATTGATTACAAACGGCAATGGATGTGAAATACAACATTATGGTATGTAGCTGTCAAGAACGGCTTTGTGTATAGGTCAAGAATCACTTCTCTTCGCCATAACCTCTAGCGATTCCACTTCGCCCTTGCTCCAGAGTCGCTGGTTCATCCATCCCATACCTCTGCTCCAGACCCTTGAAATGTCGGCTATTGAGATACACGCCTGAAAATCAGCTTGGTACAAGGAAAGCACAGCCAGGAAGACATACTGCCGGCCGACTCGAGTTTTGAAAGGGAGAAATCCCGATTACGCAGCGCAAGATCTCTGATCCCTTCGATGGCTGTTTGTTCGTCAGTAGCCCCGGAGCCGTAGGTCTTTTTCGAGCGCAGCGTTCCGGAAATGAGTGAGAATTCGGGGTCGGAGGCATCCCTTGTCGTCGGTGTCTCGTCCACATCCCTTTCCCGGGCTTCTGATCTCGTTAGCACAATATCAGAGTTCATACGAGGAGACATACCTTCGAGTACTCGACTCAAATCGAGAGTCCATTTATCCGGCTGCCAATCATTCTCAGGACCCTTGAGTGCCAACAACATCTCCCAAGGGGTAATGATGGGTCTCAGGAAATCCTTTGAATCCACAACCCCTCCCTCAGCACATCCGACCAAAACAAAGCACTCTATCTCGGCAAAATTTGCCAATTTAGCAGGGTTCAATCGGCCCACGCTGAGTGTATAACTTTTCTTGCTTGCTTTCTTGAGTTGTTTACGGAGTTGATCGAGTAGGTTTTTCGATGAGGCTAGACCGACATTCCCGACCACTAGACCAAATACGTCGGATGCCATGGCGGAGTGTAGGGCAAAGAGACGTTTTTGTAATAGACGGGATGTGCGAGGATGTAGAGGAATGACGGAAGAGTCTGCATATGCGTAAATCTGACTGTCAGTTTCGGTTGCCGATCTGGGTTGTGACATACGGGATTGGCAGCGTGCGTCATTTGCAGGTTCAGACTGCTTCGCCCTTCATCTCCGATATACCAAATCACACACTCGCCCTCACTAAGTCCTTCAGGCGATTCTAACGATCGCAGTGCCGGGGCTTTTACGGATGCTTTATCCGAACGAGCATCGATGTCAGGTCGACGGATGTTGGCGAAAGAGATAGGATAGGGAATATCAGCCCGCAACGTCGATACAATCTCATCTTATTCATCAGCTATCTCCTGTGGAATGGGACATACCGCTCAGCCAGTCATACGAAACATCCCAAACCACCATTACTCCCTTATAACTCCCTTCTGCCAGCTCTGAGCTTGATTCCAGTAGTGCGCGACCAGCATCGGCAATGTTCAGCTTACGTCTCGGGAAGACGTAGTGGACCGGTAAAGCATCTGTCGGCGTCAAACAGGCGTGTCCGTAGTGAACCAATAAGTCGGCTGGGAGATGTAAACAAGAGAGGACATCTGGGCAGCAGCTACATGTCAGCTTGGGAATTGATTTAAGCTTACCTTCCATAAGTGCTATCGGCTAAAACGTAGGCTTGAGCACCTGTATCTGCGATACCCTTCTGAATAGCTCGGAAGACCTTGACCGAGTGAGGTAGAAGCTCGTCTGGAAATTGTAGTCCAATCTGACATCTCAGCGCCGAATTCGTGTGTTACCTGCCGCCAGGGGCTAGAGGGACAGCTCACAGTCTTGTAACCTCCATTCCGAATTCGCTGAATCGTATCCTCCACTTCGAAAGCCTCTTCAACACCCAGTTCCTCGGTCGCATCTCCCATGGTCGAAGGTCCAGCTAATGTCTCAATCTCATCATGCTCAAACGCATGTTCCGCCGGTGTCGAGAATGTATCTGTCATCTTGTTGCTTGAGTTGTAGGTTAACCAAAACTCACTCGAGGATGCAACATCTTCAAAATAGTTGGTTCATCGGAAAGGTCCGACGAATCAACCGGTCATCTCCGGGCACCAACTCAAGTGCGACCTGGTTAACCGAAACATATCACCTAGAATGGTCAAAGTGAAAGTAGCCGGAGTACAGTGTGGGAGCAGAGCATTCGATCTAGAAGGCTCATTGGAGAAAGTCGACAGATTTACCGCAGAGGCAGCAAAAGATGGTGCTCAATTGGTAGTCTTTCCCGAAGCTTTCATCTCTGGTTACCCTCGACACCTAGGGTTTCAAATCGGTAGTCGAAGTGAAGAGGATAGAACCTGGTATGCGCGTTATGTCATGGTAAGGTGATCCGTGAGCGTTGATATGGAAACACTAGAAACCTGATGGTGTAGAGCAGTATCAAAGTGCCGGATGGGATCGAGGAGGGCTCTTGGTTGACAGACGATGGAAATGAGGATCTGGGAACGGGCGCAGATTTTTACGGCTTCAGCAGACTCTGCAGGACTGCAGCTGCTAACAAAGTGGTAAGATATTGACGTTCATCCGCGGAGGGCCAGCTAATAGTGTAGCATCTATCGATAGGCGTGGTTGAAAGATCGCACGTCGGTTCGACATTATGGTGCACCAATCTCCTAATCTCGCCTGACGGGACTTTACTCTCGAAACACCGTAAATTACAACCAACGGCAGCAGAACGAATCGTCTGGTCTCAAGGCGAAATTACCAATCCATATGCCGCCGATAATCTGCCTGTAGCCAAAACCCCAATTGGGAAGATTGGGGGTCTAATCTGTTGGGAGAGTAGGTTGTATATCAGCGTCGTTGTTCTGACCAATAGACTATATGCCTTTGGTACGATATGTGCTTTATAAGAAAGGTGTTGAGATGTGAGTAAATGACTCAGTCCTGGGTGTAGGGCTCGGTCGGAGTTGACGGCAGATACACAGCCCCGACAGCCGACGCGAGGGATACATGGCTACCGACGATCCAACACATTGCTCAGGAAGGTCGATGCTTCGTCGTCTCTGGTTCGTCTCTCCCTTTGACTCCCTTCATTATATTTTATATAATGATAGTGAATCAATACCAGACTGCCGATGATTTTCCCGAAGATTACCCACCTCTGAAAGAAGACCGAAAATGGTCAAGAGGTGGCAGCAGTATTGTTTCCCCACTTGGTATCGTCCTCGCTGGGCCTCTATGGGACAAAGAAGGAATAATCAGCGCTGAAGTACGTATATACCGCTTATGGTTCCGTTCGGTCAGCTGATATCAGATTGAAATGGATGATGTCATTGGGGCCAAGCTCGATTTTGATCCTGTTGGGCATTACTCAAGAGAAGAAATCGTGATGGACGCCCTGAACAATGCTCGAGATGTTATTTGACATAGCCAGCTTGTGTACAGTGCAACAAAAAAACGCATATGTATGGGCTTCACTGATCTCTCGCTATTATACCATCTGGGGGAGTGGTTATACTCTCGCCTGTTACAACGTAACAACATTACTCCAAGATCCACCTTGCAGATCCACACTTATACCCCTCATCACATAGCTCCCATTAGTCACGGGCAAAGTATAATTAGCCAATCCTGGCCCGACATTGTCCCGGACTGCATTTGCCACTTCATCCCATTCACTCCCATTCGGTGCCGCCCAGTAGATTTGATAATGCTCGGACCAAGGTGCGCCGAGCCAGGAAATCACGGTACCGTTATCGGTGGAGTTGGGAGAGAAAATAGTGGGAGCTGGTGGGATTGGGTAATACTCTGGTTGACGTTCTCCTACGATATCATACCTGACATTAGCCTTTTGTCGGTGTTAGAGAAGATGGCCAGCACTTACGAAGCTTGATAAGTCTTTCTACTGACGTAGTACTCGTTCACATCAAATTCCGGATCGGCAGGAGGGGACCACCCGGGCATATGATAGGAAAATATATTATTTCCCTCCGAATGTACAATGAAGCCTCCCTCTGACGAGTCTGTAATGAGCTCCTCATACCAAAGTCGGGAATGAGGGAATGAGGGGGACATACGAGGCCTCATTCCCCATGCCATTGCTCCTGCTACTCCTGGTGTTTGACCCTTTTGGTCAGATGTGATCCCGTCAGAGTGGGCTTACCAGAAGGTAATAGAATTCGTCCCATTGGTATGACCAAGGATAGAACCCATGTTCACCGATGACAAACCTTTGATCAATCCTCAAACACGAGAAGGAACGGAAGGACTAACGTTTTACCATAAGATCTCACCAGGTTCGAATCATTGACCATGGCCTGGAACTCGTAAGCCGGATCATCACCCGGCGCATAGTAGTGACTAGAGTAGATATCGACGTATTCCGATTCAAGCGCTTCAAGAGCCCATTTTTGGTCTGTGAAATTGTTTCGGGAGAAACTACCGTCCATGACCAACAAGTTGGGAGCTAGGGATTTGATGTGTTCTGCGATCGTTGCTGTCCACTTCTCGTCAGTGGGGCATGCGGGTAGACTTACGGCTCCAGGTGGTGGACGAGTCCGATCTGCACCAGCGGTCATATTATAGCTCATATTAGCTTGAGCTGAGATGGATGGACGAGATACCTACTTCAATTCATTCCCGGTCTCGATTGCCCAGAAAGCGTTATCGCTACCGTATCGCTTGCCATTGATTGTGTTAGCCCGGTTCAGAACCTTGGTGTATAGTTTTTTTGTTCTAGCATGAGTATGAGCTCCTCGCTGGGCTAGAACTTACGCTTGGATCAATTGATCGTCCGTCCAGAAATCAATCGATTTGGTATCATTGTAATTCTCGATTTCATAGTAGAATCCTGTCAGATCTGCCCAATTGCCCTGCCATCAGTCCAGTATCTGCCGGGGATATGTTGGGAGACATACATTATAATTGGTACTCTGATCCCCGTAATCCTGATTGATAATCGGTAAACAAATCTTAACTCCCCATCGTCCAGCTGAATCAAGGACATAATCCAATTTCTTGAACATCTCTTCATTATATTCCCAATCATCATTCTGAGATGACCAACCAGTAACGAACGCCATATCGTCAGGTACATTGATAGAGGATACACCTAAAGTGTAAACCCTAGTAACAGGTCGCCCCAAACCAACCATGGTACTGAGAGCATCATCGATTTCGAAGGGTGTCGACTTGATTATATCTGGATTGTTGAATGTTGTGAACGTCCAATCTACTCCGTCTAGGTATAGTTTTCCATCCTTGGCGATTACGTATGAATCGCTCAGGCCAGGGGTGTATGGTTTAATGGTGGTCTCGTAAGTCCACGGGAGGCTTGGGTAATTATTCGCCGAGACAAGGGGTAGGACGGGGAGAAGTAAGGCGGTGAGCATCTTGCTTCTTGATCTGCTTGAATCATGCTACTGACTTATATACATTAGCGGGCTGAGGAGGATTCAGTCTTGGTCGTTGGAATACAAGTACGAATGCCGTTGGTAGCCGGAGTGGGGCCGCATGTACATAAGCCGCCGGCAGGTCCGGCATCACATGGGTCAATGTGGGGTAATGTCGAGCCGCCTAGTGTCACCAGTACGATTGCATACTAGCGCGGCGGAGAGGTAGGAGTAGGCTGTCGTAGGCTGTAGGCGGTTGCGGTCTGCCCGTCGAAGTCCTGCTCAAGTGTCCAAACTAGGACACCATAATAAAGTGGACGTACACGCCAACACGAGTACATACGGAACTGCTGCGGTCTCACTCTTCGGAGCTTTCACATTGCCCCACCTAAGCCAGTTGAGCATCTATGACATATGTGTCTTTTCTTTAGGCTTAAATCGCCGTTCACTTGCTCATTTACGAGTGGATCCTGTACCCACGAATCTGACTACTCGATCGCCACAGTCGCCTTGGAGTGCATCCCCATGTTTGCCATCCGTGTTCCAGTGAAGAGACTTGCTAGTCACGCCATCTGAATGTCAGTCGGATGGCGATTCAAACAGGCTTCGACATACGAGACTCTAGGTATCTTCGAACTCTCTGATCGATTTCAGCTCATGTCTTATTATTGGACTTACGGCCGCATCAATAACCATGTCTTTGCCTCCCAAGTAGAACGCTGTTTTAGTGCGGTCTCCTGCTTCAGGTATCTCGTCGAAGAACAAAGTATTCTCTGTCCAGTCAAAGTGCTGGTCATTAGTCAAATCTGCAACTGACGGCGTTACTCACCCTCCGGATGTATAGTGCAGTGCCGATCTCACTGGTAACGAAATATGACATTAGGAGTTCCATAGCCTGGTTAGAGATCAGCCAAATACCGGAATCTGGGTGAGATGTTGACAAACAGTGCTAGGCTTTCTGTAGCACGATGAATTAGTAATTTCGCCCTCCCATGTGCAAAACACAATCGGATCCACAAACGTGTTTCGTTTCGTCAAGCTGGGACAATCTTTGAGGACTAACATCATAAGCGGCAATCCCGATACCCATTATCACTCACTCCAACAGTGCGGTACGCTTCCGTTCGAATGGCTGAGTATAGAGCAGCCACCCGTCGCTTCCTCAGTAGCTGTTGCAGTTGTCCAGAATCCGATCTCAATACATACTCGAGCTAGACTTTCGACAAATTCGCCGCGGGTCCATGGTCTCAGATATTGTGAATGAAAGATAGCTTGTGAGGTATGGGGTTGAAGCGGGATCAGTAGCGGTTGATTTGGATGTGTGCTGACGAGTTGCTTGATGATCGTATAGTTGTTCAGCTGATTGTCAGCCAAGTTTCGAAAGACTGGCTGATGATGACACACTAGTCCAAACCCTAGGCCGTGAAGATAAATTATGGGTATTCCTGTCTCACCACTGTCGAGATCGTGAGTCCATCCCGGTGGGATGCGGACAAGGTAATCGATCTTTCCATCGGTATACTGTATGATCAGAAGCAGATCAGTCATTTCCCCTTACCTTCCGCAATCCCCAAGACCGGAATATAACCATCTTAAGAAAAGTATTAGCAGAATTGATCATGACATATAGAAGTAATGGTCGTCCTTTGATCTTACCGTCAGGTCATCCACGCAGGCGGCTCGACATACATACAATGATAGGATCCAAAGTGGGTGTATAAACCGAGATAACCGGATCGATACCGTCAGGGATCTTGCTGGATGTACGCTCCTCCAAAGCCTCCAGCGTTCTGTCGAGACATTCCATATACTTTGGATTCTTCCTTGCATCGTCTAGTGGAAGATCTAGACAGACCCAAGCAAGCCAGATGAGAACATTCTCTTTACGAAGCGCTTCCCATGGTGCGTGGTTGAACCTATCGTATCAGCTTGGGTAGACGGATCAAACTCTGCAGAACCGTACTCACCATGTCCGCAGTCTCTCCCTAAACTCCAAAGCCTGTGAATACCTCCTCGATGCTGTATCTGGACCGTTCCTACCATCCCTTTCGTGCTCTTTATTACCCGCAGACCTTGTAAAGTACTCAGGCTTTCCACCTCCCTCGAGTTTTATGTCCCTCCCAGCTCCAAGGGTCACATCACTGTCAGCCGCGCTGCCCATTAGGGGAGGCTTATCATGCACGACCGTGGAGGCTCCTGACGACGAACCATGCGAGCTCGGTGTATTGGGACGAAGGGGAGATGTCGATAAATCCAGCGCGAAGATCCGGTGAACCAATGCTTCTCGACGCGCCTCCGGTATTTTGGTTCCTACAGGTCGCTTCTGTACTTGATACGTTCGATATTGGTAGTAGATAGCAAAGACCGTTTCCGCTAAAGCGTACCCCGCAAGAAGACAAGCTGCGATCCGGGCCCCACCGCGGCAGTGCATCACAACGACCGGAAAGCAAATCAGGTAGAGGCTGTATGGTAAGCTATGTGACTTGTCGATGGTATAGACTTACGCTGATATAGGCGCGATAGACCGTATGATCAGTATGAGACTCAGAGTGATGTAATAGGAAGTGTTACGCTTTCTATGCTCCAGGACACGAGGATAGATCTCTGAGGGAAGTGGAAAGACAGGGGTGAACGGAGTGAAGACTTCCTCTTGTTTGGCATGTTTGGGAATCGGCATCGGTGTGAGCGTCGTCAGTGAACGTTAACTCGGCGAGACCAAGCACCCCAAGGGACACACCTCGCGAGACAAAGGAAGGGATCAATCGCAGCCGCCAAGGTATTTATCCGGTCAAAGGAGCCACTTCACTCGGTTTGTCAAGAAGGACAGTCGGCACCTCCGAACTATACCTCACTTGGCCAACACCTTCGGGTTGCAGAATGTCATCGGCCCGGCAGTTCATCGTAACTCGATAAACGATCGTAATGAACGGGTGACAACCCCCTTGCAATCGGGTATTTCCGGGAGTAACGGATGTAAATTCACGTGATAAGCGAATCGACATTTTGTCTGAAAAAGATGGTCATCGATGGTATATTCAATAGCAGAAGTATAGGTAGTAGTAGTCTAGGTCAAGCATACCAAATTCGACCAAGCTTTGTACCATCACTATCATCAGACTTATATACCGATCGCAATTTAGTGAACGGATCTTGGTCTGGTAATACACAATGTCGTCAGAAGAAGCAAGTTCGGCTGTCGAGAAGCCCGAGGATGGTCAGGCTGTAGCTCCGATTCAGGATGAGCAGAATGGGCAAGGAGAGGCTACTGAAGAGCCAAAGGCCACTGCTAGTGAGTTTAAGTAGCTGAGAATTATACTGATGACAGTCCCCCCTATCACAATTCGAGTACCAGCACCGGCTCATGCCCGAACATTACCGAAACGAACTCCTGCCGAAGATTATTCCAACTTCCAGCTTTACGCTCAGAATCACGAGTCTATTCAGGATTTGAAGTTGACATTGAACGAATGGGTTGGTGGATATTGGCTAGGACCCTACGCACTCCGATTACCTAGGGGTTCCAAGGCAGATGATGTAGAGGGAGGTATGGACAAGGAGGGGCAGACTTTGAGTGATTACCTTGAGATCACAGATGTCTTTGGAGCGAATGATCAGGAAAGAATCTTGGAGGTCTCCAAAGGTAGGTCAACAGATGCTGTGCTATGCTGATATACAGAGGCGTACACTGAATTCACCGCTCGACAAATGGTTTTCAAGTTGTTGGAACTCACCGCTCCTGGCGGAACATCCTCCAACAACCTTACAGTACCCATGGCACTTCAGGGTGGATCGACCATCTTTGAATCTGTTCGTGATGGTACCGCTTCAAGTCTAGTCCCAGAGGTCGCATATGAGGAAGTCGACGTAACAATTCCAACCGGTCGAAAGGGTAAGAATGCAAAGAAGGAGTCCGTCAAAGTCCGTCGGGAGGTTAATGGGAACCCGGATCTACCATTCCAAGATTGGAAGTGGAGGACACATACATTCGATCAGCTACCCCTCGCTCAGCCTCCACTCGAATCTGCGCCATGTCTACGAACTATCCAGCTTTCGCAATTCAACCCACCTCAGCCACATCTCAAGCAGCTCGGTCACTTGCTCTATCTCCAGGTTGGTCTACTCGAGGGTGAAACGAGCACTTTGATCTGTACGAGTCGAGGTTGGTATGTTTCCAAATCGAACGTAAACAACTTTGACCCTTCCCACAAATCCCCCACTTTCCATTCCCTATTCGACCTCCTCCACTCGATCTCGCCTAAATTCACCGAGCGACTCAACAAGCTCGCTCCTCTATCCTCGACACCTCCAGCATTGGAACCAATGTCAACTGTACCCATTCCTCAGGCCGAGCCTGCTTATCCTTTCTTGGCAAATGTCCCTAAACAGAACCCACCAGAGATCTTGCGTACACAATGTGCTTACCTCCATACTGGATCTACGACTGCTGTTGGACTTGATTCGAGTAGGGACTGGAACGAGGAAATTCAGGGTACAAAGGATTTGCCCAAGAACACCATGCAGGCTAGGTCGATCAGGGAAAAGATGCTTCACAAGACTTTGACCGAGTTCACCAGTGCTTCCGTTCAAGGTGTCTTGGCTGTTGCCGTGAGTGCCCCTCTCGAATGAAGGTCTTATAAATCGGCATTGCTAACCTTTAGCGTGGAGATATCATTCCATTGAATCCCAATGAAGACTCTCGAGCTCACATGTGGATGTACTCGAACATCTTTGTCACCAAAGCAGTCGACAGTATTGATGCCTATTCACATCTGGGAGGTGACGCAGCCGCTTTCGTTTCGCATTCAAAAGACGCCGCCGGAGTCAAGCTTTTGCATAAACTCGATATCGACGGTGCTTCGCTCCTCGGTCACACTGTTGTCGATTGGCAAGGTGAACGATGGGTTTGTCAATCTATCATGCCCGGAATCTTTACTCGACGCAAGGACGAGGAGGACTGGGTCAAGGTCGATAATGAGGCTGGGGAAGGTGCTAAGGAAGAAGTACAAGGCGAGGCTGGACCTGAAAAGACGGATAATCAATTGATTGTCTACGGACTCGATTCTGAAGATACTGGGATCGTACATTGGGACGAAGCCAGTCATCGATTAATGAAAAAGGTTGGAGAAGCACACCGATTGGCCCCGCATAAAGTCAAAGATGCCAAGGGACAAGAATTCGAATTCTACGCTGGAGCAGAAGTCAAGGCATTAAAAGGAACAGATGGAAGGAAATACTTACTCGATCTACCTCGATTAAGTCCAGTCGATATCGAATGGCTGGAGAAGGATATCGAAAACTATCCTCATCGAGTTGTGCTTATTCGACCTGAATTACTCGAAATCTTCTGGGAGAGCGAATTGAAGAGATTCGCTCGATCCATCACAAAAGATGATGAAGAGGATCAGATTGATCCCGCTGTCTTGGGAGAGAAATTGAAGGACTTTGAACTCAATTTCAATCCTGATGCGTTCGTCGACTACCCAGTCAAGGATGGTGTCGAGAGTGATGCGACATTCACTCCATCAACCATCACCGATGAATCGATTTCTTCCATCAAGGCAGTCAGAGACGCCTCTCAGTTCTTACGAAGCGTAGCTATCCAAGCTGTCGTTGTCGATTGCTTGACTGGAAACTTGTCTGGTATTATCGATGGACAATCCTTGACCCGACACCTTCACTCTCGAGGAATCAATGTTCGATATCTCGGTAAACTTCTCGAGACTATTGATAAATTCTCTCAAGACTCCGAAGGCAAGCCAACCAAGAACGGTCATTTGACTGCTCTAGAGCGATTGGTCAAGCAGGAATTGGTATACCGTGGAAGTAAACATGTCTTGCGACGACTCGTTGCTGGCTTAGCAGCTGAACATGTTCCCAACGCTATCTCTCATTTCCTCAACTGTCTTTTCGGTGCCGAATATAACGCCAAGCCCACTGCCGCCTACGAGTCATTGTTCGAGACCGACGCCAAGCCAGCATACGTCTCACTTACTCCCTCCGAATTGCAAACCGCAATCAAGACCGAAATCAGTAATCGATACCGAGTCGAGATCTCCTCCGAATCGTTCATCTCCCGACCTCGACAGCTTCTCCGGGAAATTGCATCTCGATTCGCATTCCAGCTCAAGCAACGGGACTACGTGTTCGAAAAGACAGAAAAGACCACTCGAGCAACTATCTTTGAACCTGCCGATGTCCTCACTCTTGTCCCCATTGTTCGATCTACCGCTCCGACCGCTACTATTGCCGAGGAGGTATTTGAAGCTGGTCGAACGGCTATTGCTAGAGGCAACGAAGATCTTGGATTGGACATCATGGCAGAAGCAGTTGGAATGTACGAGAATATCCATTCCGTCATTCACCCAGAAGTCGCTGCTGTTTACAACCAATACTCTTCCGCCATGCATCAGGGGGCCCGGGCAAAGATTCAGCAAATGTCTCAGGATCCAGAAAACAATGATCCCGAACAATCACTCAATATCGATTTAAGTGGTGCGATCCGATTACAGCGACAAGCCATTATTGTCTCTGAAAGGACTAGGGGTGTTTACGATGCTACCACCTTGTCGTACTACTTTAATTTGGCCATGTTGGAAAATCTGGAAGGAAATACGCTGGCGGCATTGAGGTACTTCAAGCACTGCTTGACGCTTTGGGATGTTATCCACGGTCCTGACCACCCTGAAATCAATACCATCTTGGTACGTTTCTTTTGTTTTTGTCTTCTTGGAAAGATTGGAGATGACTAATGACGCAGAGTAACGCAGGTGTCATTCTTCAATCCACAGGCGACAACACGTCATCATTCAATCTCCTCAACCACGCTTACGAATTGACAATAGCACAATTCGGTGATGATCACGTAACGACCGGTCAGACGCTTCATCAACTCACACAAGCTCATTTCCTCGTAAATGATATCCCAGCCGCATTCTCTACCGCAGAAAAGGCTCACGAGATCTTCAAAGCCCGATTAGGAGATGAACATCCTCAGACTAAAGAGACTTTCCGAAATGTCGAATTACTTAAACTTGTTATCGATAATGCCGAAAAACAAAAACAGGCTTCAAAGGCTCAATTGGAAAGAATCAAGCAAGTCACTAAAATGGGTGGTTTGGGCAAATATAAGAGAGTAGATGAAAAGGGTAATGTCGTTATTGCCCCTCCGACAGAGGCGAGTGGACATGCCGAATCAAGTGCTACGGGGGCCAAGTCTAATATCGGCACGAAGGGAACATTGGATGTTGATGAATTGGTTCAATTCATTAATGGTGGTGGAGCTGGTGGATCTGGTGGTAAGAATAGGGGTAAGAACGGTCTAAGGGGTAAGAGAAGGACGGGAGCAAAGAGATAGAGATCTTGACATACTTTAAATACATACGAAAAACTCTCATATCGCATACATAGCATCGTCATGACATCAATCCACAGCTCAACCTCATGGCGGTTGCTTGTTCGATGGACCGATAGGTTGACAGCGCAATGATAGAATACGATCGATCTCGTCTCCAGAATCTGACTTCTGTAACAAAACATGAGTCGTCGCAGCAATACATGCCATGAA
>JALPCC010000072.1:0-79832 GCA_026538405.1 Cryptococcus sp. GC_Crypt_2 | reverse complement strand
TCGATTAATGTGGCGGGATTACGTCTAATGTGGCACTCGACACGTGGCAACCCCCACTCTATCCTCTCACTCTCATCCACCTCGCGTTATAATCAGTACAGTACCCCTTTACACCTACGACAATGTTCAGTAAACCAATCACAGCCCTACTGGGCATGCTAGCTCTATGCCTCACGATGGCACTAGCTTCGAAATCAGCCGAGCAACTCCAAATCGGGGTCAAGTATAAACCCGATGAATGCCCCTTGAAGACCAGGAACGGTGATCGATTGAGCATGCAGTAAGTGCTGATCACCTCTTGTGACGAGTAATGAAGCAGAGCTGACGAGAAGCTACACTGGGACACTCGCTAAAGATGGAAGCAAATTTGATTCTTCCCTTGACAGGAATCAGCCATTTGAATTCACCAGTTAGTGTCATCTGCTTGTATTTCAGCTGCGGCTGATGAGCAGTCGGATCCGGCCAAGTCATCAAAGGGTGGGAGCAAGGACTTTTGGACATGTGTGTTTCGGAGAAGAGGAAGTTGACTATCCCTCCCGAGATGGGTTATGGTGAGTCCGCATCTGACGACTTGACAACCAGGTACTCATTGAAATAGGTGTTCGAGGCCACCCTCCCGTCATTCCCCCAGAGTCGACTTTGATCTTCGAGGTAGAACTCCTGGGTATCAAGAATAGGTTCGTAGATGAGCTGTAGAAGATACACGAGCTATGGATATGGTACATCGGCCAAAATGTTTTACAAGTCAATGCCATGATTACAATGTCTCGGACCCCACTGCACCTCCTTCCTTATCTGCAAACTTGCGTTCAATCCATGAAAGGAACGACGGCACGTCTTCAGCGATACTGCTAGGTAGAGATGAATTAGTAATGAATCGTGGGATATTGCCCGTTTGTCAGCTACTCGCCGCGAATCGCAACAACGGTGACTTACCACCAGCATCACTACTCGTGGCCATTCTCCAGTCTACCTCGGCGCCACTTGCCGCCTCTGATACCCGCTCGACAGAGACGTACTTTCCCCTCACGTTAGAGGCTTCCTTGCCCTGTTTCGGCGGACAGTCTGGATGTTCAAACGGTATAGAAACTACCCGTTAGCAATAGTCAAACAGAGAAGAGACCCGGATATACTGTTCATGAAACATCTCTGACCCGGTGGATCCTGCTTCAATTCCCTGGAGAGGAGGAGAATTACGAATGTCCGTGGACTCGTCGGGGGTGGGGTTTTGAACGTCAATCGCCAGACTTCGGCAATATGGGGCTGGTAGACTTGGAGACATTCCGTTTCTCTCATAGATTCGATATATTCTCTCTCATTCTGTCATTGTCGTCAGCTCAACTTCGAAGAGGGTGATTTGAACCAAGAGGAGAACCCACCTCTGAATGATATTCCAGTAAACCCCGCCTGAATCGCTCGTATAACCCCTTCGGTGATGTCGTCATCACATCAGCCTGTCTCTCCATTTCGGTCTGCTTCTTATGGCCATCATGTGAATTTTGTCGAGAGCTAAATTTATGGGTCATCGCTTTGACAGACTCATTCGTATGTGTTGATATACGTCCACACCAATGTTCCGATATACCCAACTCTTTCTTGATCTACCATCAGCTCCTCAGTGCAAGGAGGACATACTGGATGATTGTTGAGAGTGACGATCTGTACTGTCCCATCGCATTTCACTGATGCCTTCTTCCAGTCCCTTCGTCGTCAGGCTGAACTTGGGATTGTCAAGAGGGGAAGCTTACGTTATGGAGTCGGCTAGCTTTTGTCCAGCTGAGAAGTGGTCTTCGAGAAACTGAGTAAAGGCGGGTGTAGAAGGATCCGGTATATCCTATCATATCAGTCTGTCGGATCAAAATGGACACGCGACTGACCTTCGGTGTCAATGGTTTGAGGTCTAGATGGACTGAACTCATCTTGTTGCTGGAAGTCCTCGAGGGTCTGTTGACGATCTGATCACCCGACTGACGTGATGAGCTGCAGTGGTGATAGGATACGAGGGCGGCGGTATTCGAGTTATGTCAAGAGTGAATAGATACTTCTACGAGAGTGTAACGCCGGTTAATCGGCTTGAAATAGAGTTGAATTGATATACAGGCACAATTGAAACGTCATCGAACCGCATTTGTCGAAGAGAGATGCAGCCAGCTCGAGCGTGACTCGATACTACTGTCCATACATAAGATATACCGACGATCATCCCAATCAATACAACGTGGTCAATTCCGAACCCAAAAATATCATTACAAAACCGAGTCATCCAATTCCTTACGACTCCCCCTCCTCTCCTGCGCTAGCGCTTGCGCTGGCAAACCAGCTTCGAGGTCCGGAGCAAGCTGAGTGACAGCAGCCATAATATCCATATCTAAATCTTTCTCTTGATTATCCTGCGCCTGTACCTGTACCTGATCTCGTGGTATCTGATCCGGATCGTAACTGATCATCGGCATCAAAAAGGTGTTCAATTGTGTTTTCCTTGTATATTCTGATGAATCGACATTGGTGGGACTAGCGGTAATAGCCATGGGTGGTACAAGTGGCCCAGGATCTTTTCTCCAGGCTGCTTTCATTCCTTCCCTGAAACATGGATCAACAAAAAGCCCAATCTAAACATCAGCTCAACTCCTCACAAGGAGTCATTAAAGACGTACTAAAGCAAAGAAAATCCCTCGACCACCATATAAGAAATAGTATAGACAGTATAAATGGAATTGAGCGGCATTATGGATTCCACCAACATTCGCTACATATAAATCGATACCTAACGTTAGTTGTACTCAGGTGTGACGGAGATGAGAAGCAAAATACCAGAGATGAAACCATTGACGATAATTAAAGCGACTGGATATGTGGAGATACGTAGTGCCATTTTCAAAAATTGATCGTCGAAATCCTGTAATTTCCCATTCTCTTGGTTGAGGGTGTTGGACAGAAATAATGCCTTGGAAGTCGCTCGTCTTAAGCGGAAGATTGAGATGATTGTCTGTTTAGTCAGGAGATGTTGCCTGGAGTCGTAAACCGAGGGGTGGGAACATACTGAGGCGACTGCTACTGTAGCGACAACGCAGGATAGCAGTTGCCAAAGGTACTACCTGTCAATCTACATCTCCAGCAACAATAGCTTGTTCTTACCAGATCCAAGATGAGATATTGGAATCGCTGAGCATCCGTTTCTTCCATGTCAGCGTATGCTTCCCTTTCAGTCTCCATACGTACTAGCTGCTATCCAACTGAATATCAGCTCCAGCTCTCACTCGTACGACAGGAGTCAACCTACCAGGTATTCAGAATCTCGTCATGTCCGAAATGCCCTAGTGCCGTTGGTATAAGAGGGATGAAGAAACCCAAAGCAATAGATCCACAGACATACCACCTCTCCAGTTCTATCATCAGTTCACCATCACCTCGACTATATGAAGGCGACGCACTTTTTCCATTCGGATTGACCCCGAAACAAATGATCAACATTAGATTTATAGCTATACAGGTACATAGGTAATTGACACTTGGGATTAGCCATGTCTTCCGGCCGCCGCAAGATAGGAAAGACTCACACTCCCATAGGTGCAATCAAGAGGTATATACCCGTTGCACATGGCCCTCCCGTAGCCGTCTCTCCGGTCTAACAATTAGCA
Source organism: Cryptococcus sp. GC_Crypt_2 (assembly GCA_026538405.1). Taxonomy (NCBI): domain Eukaryota; kingdom Fungi; phylum Basidiomycota; class Tremellomycetes; order Tremellales; family Cryptococcaceae; genus Cryptococcus; species Cryptococcus sp. GC_Crypt_2. The sequence goes on along the minus strand of JALPCC010000072.1, from coordinate 76,194 downwards.
CTTCCTTCACTTTGATCTTCATCCTCAAGCGACTTAGACTCACAAAGGACTCTCCAATGATATAAGCAATATCGTAAAATAATTCGAACCCCATAGTCCACCAAAATAACCTAAATGATATCCTATCAATAGTAGGTCTAGCATGTTTCCGTGACCAAATCCATATCGTAGTGACGAATATAAATAAACAGAGTGCTGTCGATATACACGCCGGGATAATCGATAACCATTTCACAAGCTAGTTCGTCAGTCTGGATGTCGTGCACAACAGTCGAGTTGGATGTGCGTCAGGTGACTAACCTTCTCGTCGTCCTGTGTCCACTCGTAATTCGCCATCGTGCTTCTTATATCTCTATCTTACAGCGGTAATGGTTCAGATTCTATAGACCCTACGAGGCCATGACAAGTCACGAAGTCGACAAACGGATAATGGTCTTATAAGACCTCGAAAGTCGAATGTGAGCTGGCTCACTGTAGTCGAACTCAAGAAGTCTTCATACTGTACTGTACCGGTACATTCCAATCCCTAGAACGCCACCCGGCGCTCGTGCACAAACACCCACGAGATTCCAATTTGTCGCAAACATACCTCGTCCCTCGTGTTACATGGGAATCATCCAGTGTCTCACCCATCGGACCGAGAGAATGACAGAATTCAGAGTTTGAGGCGTCGATCTTTTCTTGTTCCTGGTCGAAAACACGGGACGATTTCAGTAATTCCATTAACCCAAATAACGTAATTAACCTTCGAGAATCCGGTACTGTACGAGTCCTCTAGTACGAAGTTCGATCATGGTGCATTTTCTAGCAAATCTACATTCTACGTGCTAGGTCTCTTCTTTGCACTTGAGCCATCTACCGCACTCGGACTTTTCCTCAGTTTTAATCCACCATCAAATGCAGTGACTGCTTTATGTTCTCGACCAAGTGAATCTTCCTTCTTGACTGCAAAGATCCTCACGATCCAATTTTCAGATGTAAATGCTTCTTCTATAGAGTGTCAGCTTTGGTGACGGGTCGAAAAGATGAAAAAGACTTGCCTAAAGTATCTAACGTTGGACTTTGGGCAGGAATCTTTTGATTCCTTACTCGATCCTGAGCCGGGTGACCTCCGTATAGTTCAGAGAATCTACCATCAGATTTAGGCACACTAAGAGGTCATTCAGTTCGAGGACATACCGGTAATACGACATCTTGTACATCAACGAGTTCTTCATGGTAGGAGTAGCCCTTTCATCCACAGCATACTCTCCCCTCTGGGTAAAGTAGTTGACTTCCTGTACCTCCTCTGGCCATTCCCCTTGAGCGATCCTAACCATCCACAAAAATTTATTGATATCGTCTCCCGAGTATCCGAGTAGTCCACCGAAAATGACCAAGACGTAATCGACATCATGTTTTCGTAAAATAGGATAAGCAATGTCTTCATTACTAGCCATTGCTTTCCCAACAGTAGCGATATGGGTGTTGTTCCATGTGTTGTTATCTACTAATGTAGGTCGATCGGCCATTCCAGCGATTTGATAACCGTAATCCCACCAACTCATAATAACTGCATCTTGGGCAGTGTTTTGTCGAATCCAGTAGTATGCCTCTCGGAAATCGTCAATGATGTTTTGAGATCCGTCGGCAGCTCGGGAAGAAAGGACGACCGAGGGGGACGAGTAGGCGGACTGAGTGACCCATGTACAATGGTGTACGAATACCAAGAGGAACATGACGAGAGTAGAGACGACGGCGAATCGAGTGTCGAGGCCGAAAACTCCGCTACTCCAATTACCAGACAAGAGAGCAGCAAGGGGTCTCTTGTTGGAGTTGGCAGCGGCCTTCTTCTGTTTCTTGGATGATACCTCGGATACTTCATTTTCATCATCAGCGGGAATAACAGGATCGATGTATGCCTCCAGGAGTTTGGAGAAAGCGATAGCGGCGGTGACACAGACGATGGGGGTAATGACTAGCATCAATCGAACCATGACTCCGGCAAAGTAGGCCGATAGGGTAGCGTAGATGATCATGAAGACGTGTTCGTCCCTTAATTCTTTGAAACACCAGAATACACCGGCAGGGAAGAAGAAGATGAGCATCTCGAGATCGAAGAAGAACGCAGGCCAGGCGGTCGGTTGATGTTCGGATACCGAGGCGATGATTGGCACTGAGGTTAGCTCCGGTATCTGGTGTCGAGATGGATATGTTAAGCTTACTGTGAACCTTGGCGTAGCCGGTATCCCAGAGAGAGTAAAATCGACCGGTCCAAGGAGCGATCCAGCCCGAGAAAGTCAAGAGGACCAACACGGTGAAACTGACAGCGAATACCAAGACGACAAAGGCTCGTAGGAGCATTTGGAATTGTCGACCAGGAACCATCTTTCTGACGATTTCGACAAAGGCGACAAGCTGGAGTAAACCGAACACACCTAGAGCGGCCATGTGTTCACTTGTTCTGATGGGGAGGTACTCGACGAAAGGGACTTGCATAGAAGCGACCGTGCCGAGAACGTACCAAGATGAATAGGCGGTATACAGACGATTGTTGAATCGGCCCATCAAGATCAGGACGAATGCGTGGAGAGGAATCACTGATGTCAGCTAGGACTATCAAGCGACACTTACTGTTTGTGATGAAGACATAACCGCCCCAGGCAGCTACCATCCAACCGTAGAACAATGCGGTGAGTGTTCCATAAGTTGCACTTCCAGTCTTGACAGCTTTGATCCAGAGATAAAAGGTGAACATGAGGAGAAAGATTGCGATGGCCTCATTATCGTATGATCCGGCGACTGATCGCGAAATGTATCCGGGAACGATACCGATAAAAGCGGCTGCTAGGAGGGCAGAAGAGGCATTGGCCATTTCTCCAGTGAACCTGGATGTCAGCTTATTGTTTGAAAGGCAATGCAAGCTCACATATAAGTTGCCCATGCTGTAAGACCGGCAAATCCAGGAGCAAGCATGACACAGACATTTCTGATATCTACCGGCATATTGATCCAACGAAGGAAATTCCAAATGAGACCGGAGGTGACCATCAGTCCTGGATAGATAGTTCCTCCCACTGTACGTCCAAGGGGATACCATGCAGCTGGATCGAACCAGTTCCAGAATTCCTGCAGGTCAGTGGGAGAAAGGGAGGAGGGGTGAATAGTCACGTACATAGAATCCATCGTTTACTAGCACCTTTGAAGCTCGGCTGATAGTTAGTATACTAGGCCAAAGTGGCTAAAGACTCCAGGCATGACGTACTAGTTGAACCAAGGATCACTATATCATTAGCTATATATTCATGAAGAATGAGGAAAGCTGCTCACAACTCGTGAATGACACTCTCGAACCTGATAACTGCGAATAATCGACTTGCAATCGCAGCAGCACTAATCAAGCCGAGAATGACGAAACGCAATAGACTCTGAGTGTTATTGATAGTCGCAGGCGATATGTACTCGGGAACAGGATAGGCCAATCTCTGCTTTGTCTGTGATGCCTTTGTCGAAGGAGCAATGTGCAGTACTTCATCCTCGACTTGGTCCACAGCGCGATTGATTGTCACTGGATCGGCCGATAATGGAGCGGTAGCCTGCTGTGACTTTGCCGCCTTGTTCTTTGGCGCCATGGTGGAAGGGTGCCGGGTGAGTAAGGTGAGGTGGGGGTGGGTGTACTGGACTAGCTGCTGCAGATGGACGTACCGCGGGGAATATGCATGCCTGTTCGCAAGGCGTGTGCTTCACGTGTTCGCTGAGCCTATCTGTTCTCTCGTGACTAGGCACGCCGGGAGGATTCTGCCTTTCTCGTCCAATGACGTATCACACACAATCACTCTTAAATACCTAAACCGGTAATCTCGGCGTGTGTGAGTGTCAGACACCGGGTTCAATTACCTCTACCGTTCCCCCCTCTTTCATCACCTTCATATACCTCGAGAGCTATACTCTCTACCTCTATACTTTATAGCATCCATCTTGATCACCCATACATAGTCTCGCATTCACTCACCGCAGCTGGACTATGGGCTGTTGAGTGTATATCTCGCAGTCTTCGCTATCGTCTTTAAACTTGCTCGCCCCGTTCTCTCGCTAGCTCGGTCTAAAGTTCCGACTTTGAGATACGTATATTTGTCGACTTGATTCCCGTCCTTTCGACTGCTTCTACCCATCTGCTGTATCCTAGATGGACGCCTTACGACCCGGACATGCTCATCGGAGCTCGAGCGATAGGCTCTTGAGCAATTACCTGTATGTTTCCCCTGTAGAAAGACTATGAGCAGTGACTAACCAGCAGCGATGCCCAGAAAGCGTTGTCCACCTCGCTCCTTACCCTTCTCTCGCATTCTCACTCGTCGACATCGTCCTTGCTGGCCTATACGACCTCGTCACCCGGAGTGAGCATGAGTGTACGCCGGGCTGTGCGTCATGCCGCTTTCGAGGGACCTCTCTCTGCTCATTTGCTCGAAAATCCTGAAGCGCACATGCATGATGACCAGCCGGACTCTCCAGGATGGGCTGCATACGTCTCGAGCTTGGACCGATTCAGAAAAGACCTCAAGCAGATCCATCTGTTGGAAGAGGAAATGTCTCGAGTCAGGAGGGACAGGGAGATTTTGGTGACTCGGTTGATCAAGTCTACCAAGTCCAGGCCCAAGAAAGCAGACCTGACAGCCATGTCGGCAGAGTATGGTCACCGAAGTCCCTCGTCTATGTCTTCTCGAGCATCCAGTCTTTCTGTCAGCTCAGCCGGGTCTTTCAGCACCAAAGAGTCGAAAAGGGCCAGCAAGCTTCAAGAGGCTCAGGCAGAGCTCCTAGGATGTGAAGAGCATCTGAGGGGCTTGGAGGTCAGGATCGAATCCGAGAGGAACAACGTCATGTCGAATGGCTTGGAAGAAAGGTTTAGGGCTATGGAGGCCGTCGGAAGGATGTGGGTTAGGCAGGCCAAACGAGGTCTGGATGATATGGAAAAGCATAACGGTAAGCACTGCATGAGCGGACAAACGCTGATGCCAGAATTACCCCGCGATGCATTCGAGCTAGATTCGAACGGATCCATTGCGCCTTCGCAGTCCGCTTCCCAGATCGGCTACGAAGACGCTCAATCGCGACGAGGCGGCGTACCGTTCCCCCGTAGCATGGGCCAGGGATCCATCACAGGCAGCATCCAGGAAGAAAATGAGGACAGCTCGGATGATGGTGACGGCAACTATACTGTCCACGAGAACCGTCCCGCCGGCGGACGCGCTTCATCTATGACTGGACGTTCAGGCCCACCCAAGCCGGCTCCTATCGGTGTCCCGTCTGTCACTGCTCCTCGAAACGGCGGTCGACGTGCTGCTTCCGATATCGGCTACACTGCTCCTGCGAGCCGCCGACAGTCCCTCCGCAGGACATTCTCCAACTCGAACGATCACGCCAATGAACGAGCTGACTCGGATGCCTCGAGCGCCCGGGACTTTGGTGGACAAAAGAAAAAGAAGGGATTCTTCTCCTCGATCGCCAAAATGTTTAAAGGTAATGGCAATAGGCAGAGGAATCAGAGTCGATCCGGTCGTGACTCGCCCGGGCCAGTCTATCAGGGCAGTAAAGGCGGATGGTCTACTCGAACCGATACCAACATTCGACGCTCCAATTCAATGTATGGCGGTGGTCGGGGTGGCGATGATTCCAGTGACGACGAGGACAATGGCAACCTGGTCGCTGTTTCCAATAACCGCAACTCGACCTTTTCAGTCGATACCATAGGCAGAAACAATTCCAAGAGAAGCTCGATGCCTATCGCCAGCGGCCTGATCCCGGCCAAACCTGCCAGTCGAGCTAGCGTTGGTGCTGGCAAACGGTCCGACAGTCAAAGTACCGTCACTGGTCGAAGAGCCTTATCGCCGGAACCCAACGGCACCAAGACCCCTACTCAGAGACCTAGCTCCAGGGCCAGCACCGTAAAGTCTGCGGGTGCCGCACCCACCAAGTCGAGTGGTAACGCTCCCACTCTTGGCGCCGTCGCGCGGTCCAACACCGCTAAATCGACTTCTACCGGAACTGGACCTGGTGGCATGACTCGATCTAACACCATGAAGTCGACCACCTCGACCGCGACTGCCAAATCTAGCCCTGGTAAACCGGCAAGAATTCGACCGAACGGCAGTATCTCGCGAATCGGTCAGCAATCTGGCGAAGGTCGATCCATCATGTCTCTCGTCGATGCTGACCAACCCCCACCAATGCCCGAGGTCCCCAAGGCGCCAAAGAGTCAGGTCACGCCTCAGATGGAATTGCCCAAAGCTCCCGGATCATCCATTGTTCCGGTCCCCACTCTTAAGTTCCCAGCCGCTGACGGCGGAGCTAAGTCTCTCGGCCGATCTAATTCGACCACTACTGCCGGTTCCTTGGCCCGATCCAATTCATCCAAGCGAGTCTCGCAGGCTCCTCCTAGTCCCCCTAGGTCGACTACCCCGCTACCACCATCGCGATTGATGTCGCCACCTCTTAAATCGGCATTGAGGCCTACCAGCCCCAACCCCAACGACAACAAGTCGGTCATGTCTGAGCCTGCCCACCCACCCCCTCAGATGTTCTCCATCACTGCACCTGGACCTGTCAAGCTACCTGTCGAGGAGAAGCCCGCACCTGTTTCGGCTCCTATGGTCAACGACACCACTGCTCGACCATACACCAAGCAGCGAAACTCATTCCACTCAATGACCACTGCCGACGGTGAGAGTGTCTATGAGTCTGCTCAGGAAGATGGTGAGCAAGAGGACGAGGATTCGTCTTCGGATGAAGAGCACGACGACTCGAAATACAAGGTATTTGAAAACGACCGAAGTGTTCAGGCTGGTTTGAACGTTGGTCCACCTGCTGTCGAGCGAATCCCTTCGGATAGGCGTGGTGAGGATAGTGGTGACGAGTCCGACCACACTGCTCAAGGCGATCAGCCCGCCGACGATTCGTCCATTGATCAGCCTCAGCTCGCCAAGAGAAAGTCCGTCCGAATGAACGTTCCCGACTCACCAGCCGTCACTGCTCCACCACCCATCACAGGTCAGACGGGCCACGATTATTCTACCGAGGACCGAGCTCCGTCTCCCGAGCCTACGAAGCCCGATAGTGCGCCTTGGTCTAGTCGGATCGGACAGGCTGATGTGGATTCGGAAGATGAGCGGGATCCAGAGTACATGAATGCTCGCAAGGGATTGAAGAAGAACACTGGCAAATGGGAGGCTGTCAAGAATGCTACTTCTGCCAGTCCAAAGAGGAGCAAAAGTGTCAGGTCAAAGACTGGGAGTGTCAAGAGCGGCAGATAGACGACTTTGAGGAAAATACACGAAGCGAGAAAGTATATATAGGTATATAATTGTTAATTGATGCACACGTGCCCGGTTGTTCCCCAATGGCCCTGTATCGACTGCTGCAATTGGTTCTGATAAGGAGAGGCACAGACCATGTCAGCGCTTCTATATCAGCTTCAGCGGTCTCTGTTGTCGAAATCCAGGACCGAAAAATTCCCCTGACCTCATCAACTCTTGATCGACTAGCGCAGTCTACCCGTAACAGGGTGTTTTCGTAATTATCGGCTGGTCCGGCTTCGGCTTTGCTGTGGACAACTCACTCTCAGACTGTCGGTTTTCTGCCATGATCTTTCATGATATGGATTGCAGCTGCTGTAACGCTCAAATTGCATATCCCGTCGCTTAATGGACCTTTGTTGTTTGTGTCCCACCCTCTTTTTCTAGAATGGTCCACATAGACACACAAAGTGGACCCAAATGTATTCCGGGTCCTTTCGCCTCCCCATCCACACAGAGCCTGAAATGAGCGGAAAGGAGGTCTGACACGTCGGAAAGGAGGGATATATATTGAATAGGCTCAGATTCCATCAGACCCAGAAACAAGGGATAAAGGGTGCTTGATTAATAAAGGAGATTAGTTTACTTATTCTCAGGCACGTCCGAGCTGTTTTCAGGGTCAGATGATCGTCCCGGTTTACTGGATCCCTAGTAACCTGCTCTCCTTCGCTTGTCGAAGGTTATGCATGCGTGACAATCTCATGCCGGTTTCACGTTTATGTACTTGTTCATTGTCAATTATACCGGAAGGAAACGCCGGTACTTGACGTTATTCGGGTCGGTGGTCTGACGTGCGACTCTTGGTGATATCGGGACCGAGATCTGTCATAGGCACGCTGGGAGTCGAGCGTGCTTTTTGGCTTAATAACGGTATCAACGGGTTCGTGTCAGCTGGAACCGTGAGGTTGCTAGTCCTCTTGCTATACCGTGTCTTGAGACAGTGCCTGAATGATCTCCGCCTGCAAAGAAGCATATAAGCATCTCAGCGTGGGCGTATGTTCCCGTGTGGCTTCTTGACAGCTTATCAGGCGATCTGAACCGTTGCCGATCGATACTTGTGGCGAATCGATAAAACAAGCTTGACTGCGACAGTACTCGCCCTCAAACAGACTGAGCATACCAAACCTCCGGCACGGGTAACGTAGGTGACGTAAAACTTCGGGCGAAAACCTGGAACCTGGAACGCGACAAAGCCAGATCAGCCGGTGTTGGGACAAGTGTTTACAACCCTCAAAGGACCGTTCCGGTATCGCAATTTCTCCATCCCGTCTCGCAAGGATAACGGAACAGGAACGGTAACCGATCAAGCATCTACCACCACGATATCCCCCCTCGAGCAAGCAGTTGAAACGACAGACAACAGGTAAAGTCCCTGGTCAGTCGGGACGAGGTTTAAATTACCCTGGATCGACCAGCTGGGGTAGTCTCCGGACAATCTGCGTTTACCAAAGATCCCGATCAGGGGTCAGACTTTATCAAGGGGTAGACCTCTCGTTCAACTTGCTTCCCGTAGTTGTCTCGTTTTCACGCCGTAGACCGATACAATCAAACACATTCAATACTAGACAGTGTCTAGAACACACAAACCAGTCGTATCGAAAACGTCCCGTCAAATCGTCCTGGCGACAGACACACTTTGGGTCGCGTCGATCTCTCTTACACTCTTTCATACTTGTCATTGTGCGGATGACCATCGAGAAGAAATACACGTTTTGGAGGATTGGAAGGAGACCAAAACATCCCTAAGGTCTCATCATATCTACACTAGCGATAGAGCGGGGTGTGTATACATCTCGTCATTCAACTACAAGGGAAAGAAAACGAGGGGTTTGCGAAGGATTTGCGACAATTGTCTGTGCTTTCGTTGGAAAGGAAGGGGCACTTGTGTGTTCTCATTCGGTTACGAGTGTTGAAGGGACGTGCATCGGATTAGACCGTAGTGTGCTACAACCCATATAATAACCCAGAAAACAAGTGAGTCTCGAGTGAACACGACCGCTGAATAATCCTCCGAACAGCAACAAATGTTCCGACAAAGTGAAAAGAGGCTGACAATGGACAGTTTGATGAACCCAACTCCCTCGAAACGACGCCGGTCAGGCTCTCCCGCACCTGGCGACGAGAGTAGTGGTTCACGTCGTTCGGCATCCGTTGCAACATCCATCAATCGAAATCCCACCGTTTCACCAAATAATCCAATCCTGCCGCCCCCGCTACCATCATCCAGTCATGGCCAACCTTCCGCCGGTGGACATCCATTTCCGCCATTTGCTGGTCCTTCAAACTGGACAGCTACAAATCAATGGACAAGCTCCCATACTTCGCACAGACCCCATAATGTGAGGCACTCGATGGATATCAGGTCACCTACACCGGTATCACCCAAGGAAGAAGATGAAATGAGTCAAGGAATGACCTTTGCTCGCGATACTAGCTCGCGTGCGCCTCGCAGTATGATGGCTTGTACCAGATGCCGTCGGCAAAAGTGAGTTACCAATCCTCGTTTTGATCTCTCGGCTGATACCAGAATGAAATGCGATGGTCCAACTCAAGTTCCATGTAGAGGATGTCGTCAAGCAGGTCAAGCATGTGTATTCGAAGCCCGGAGTCGGCCAAAATCGATATCAGCTTTACCATCGCGCGGTCCTTTATACTCCGGATCATTACTCACACCAAGTGGTCGACCTGGTACACCATCAGGACCTGGATTCTATCCTTCAGGTCCACAACCCGCTCCTCCTGTCACTTCACGCGCATTACCCGAATATGCTCTCAGGCAAGCAAGGGAACCCATGCCTCCGCCACCTCAAGCTTCCATGACGGCGCTTACGACTGTACCATACATGAGTCATCGCCCGATCTCGCCGCCAATGCCTCCAAATATTCCCGTTGCTCCATACGCGCCGCCGCCACTACATTCACAGTCGACATCGACATCAAGTTACGATTCCCGGATACGCCACTTGGAAAGTAGTATAGCTTCTTTATCTTCCGTCCCGGCCTCCCTCAATGCTCTACAAGCTGCCATCGCTTCGCTCCAACGATCACTCGAAGGTCCTCGTCAAGATGTAGGACCACCACGAGCTCGGCTGGTTCATGCTGAAATCCCTGATTCAGTTTGGGAAAATTACAGGACGAGATCATGGCCTTTGACCCCTTGGCTTGTGGGACTACGTGATGCGCAGGGTCTTCCGTCCCTGGTAGTCTCCCTTCTGGGCAAACGACCCTTGGTAGATCGAAGCGATGTAACCAGACGAGATTGCGATGAAGCTCTCTCTGCTGTCACGACCGAGATTGGAGCGCTAGTAGCCCAATCTACCGAGTGGACCAGAGAGGAAATTCGTTCTCTTGGTGTCTATGCGTAGGTCTGCCTGTACATCAGCTAGCTGACAATAGAACTTGGTTGAATGATGCCGCTCTTGCCACATATACCGTTGGCTTAGCTCGACGTCATGATCATGATAGATTGAACGCTAAGAAGAGTCAAGACGACTGGCGTGAATGGATCTATGTCTTTATTCTGGATCACATGTGAGTTGTTAACTTGTCTCGTGTCATTCTGTCCTAACATCAGGATCCAACTTGCCGATTTCAATCATCCAATCGTCAATGGTCAACTAGCCAGTCCGTGGCGAGATAGATTATCAACGTCTGTACCTGGCGATCCCGCCGTGAGAGATCGTGATCTCAAACTCCTAGCTTGGCTGGAATACGTCGAAATGATGAGAGATAGTGAGTCCCCCTGATCTCGAGCATTGTTGACCAGTCAGTACACCAAGCTCAGCTGGGATGCAAGACTGCTGTCACGAATGTGCCAGAAGTCGAGGATGAACCCATGTCGGGTTCGGAGCGAGGAACCGATCGTCCCCAGACGCTGGAAAGACCCACCGGGCGAAATACCAGTGGCAATAGTGCGGCTGGAGATCCGCCCAGCGAACGCCGCAGACTTATGGAAGTTTGGCGCAAGTACGGGTCGAGATGGGATACATGGGCTTCAGCTTGGTCTGTCCGTAGCGATTCGTAAGTCCGAGCTAGTCGTTCAAATGCTGACTTCAGTGTTTTAGCGATCTATCTCAGCTACGCGGAGTTATACACCTCGTCCCCGTCTTTCATGGGTAGCACGACCATTTGGACAGATCTGTCTCAAACTCACGATGGTTATACACAGCTCGAAAGGGCTCGTGATGCTGCTTTTGCCCTTATCCAAGCTCTGTGCTCACCCGAGATTGGCCGAACCTTGGTCTAGTGAGTCATGTTGTTGATCGGAAAGGATTTTCATTGACATTCAGCTCCTTCGCATTGTATCGACCCCTGCTTGGACTCGCTCTTCACACAATTTTGTCTATGCTTGCCGCTCTTCCGAGTTCGCCTCTGATCTCCCTACCGCACGTCACGACTGTGCTGAGATCAACTTATGAAGCCATTGCAAGTGCTCGTCCTCTCGACATGGTTCCCATAAACCCCAGCCGTCCTACAATTAGCCTGCTAGCTGAATTGGTAGAAGGGGGAAGTGGGGTCATTGTTGGAGTCGGGAAGAGAGATGTGTTGGGCGTGGACATTGGCCCCGTGATGTGGAAGAGATTGTTGGGGTAGTTATTAACGCATATTCACGTTATTCCGCCTTATAGAATTAGTATCATGTTGTTGTATATATGTTGATGGTATACACCTCCATCCATACTTAGTAGCTATAGTGCCACTGAGAATGTGCCACTTGATTCCGAGATTATCCGTTTGTGTGTGTGAGTAGTGGACCATTTTGATTCCGTCGACGCTTCAGGGTATAGTAGTAGTTACAGCTACAGCTAGCCTTTGGTCTCTCCTATCTACTACCATCCCCTTATACACCTACACATCCCCTTGTTGTTCAGACAATACCGTAGTACCCTACTCAGGACAGTCACCGGATCAAACAAAGCAGCAGCCATTAAAGATAGACAGAAGTGTCGTCTTTTGTATACGACTGCCAACTCCGACTCGATAGAACGCCACGTCACTCTTAGCACCCCACTATCCTCTTGTTCAATAACCCATCCTTTCACACTCGATATCTTCGGATCACCATCAGCAGGGATCAAGCTCGATTAAGAGAGTTCCATCTGAATCGGTTTCACGTTCTGTGACTCTCGCATCCCGCTCTTAACACATTGTTGCAGATGCTGGACGCCCAGCTAGTACCTCCTCGACCGATAGATCCACTACCGTTGATTACCCGTGATTCACCGCTCCTAAGCCGAGACACAAGTAGGTGCAATTCTCCATTCATGAAAAGTCGCTGACATTGACGCTGACGTTTAGGAAAACCACTAAAAGACTCTGATCCACCCCCCAACTCCCTTTCGCCCCATGTACGTGAGCCACTTCCCACCGGTCTCAACCTCATCCGCCGTCGGAAAGCATCACGACGGACCCGGACCCAGTGGTCTAGGAGGATGGGGTCGTCATACCTTCACCCCCTCCATGCCTCTACCTTCGCCTAGTGGGTATCCCAATGGCGGAGGGGGACAAGGAGGAGGAGGATTCGGTCCACCGCCAGGGCATCATGGACATCCTCATCATCAATCATTCGGAGGCGGGGGAATGCATATTGGAAATCAGAATGGACAAATGGGGATGGGCCATGGGCAAGGCGGTGGATTCGGAATGGGCATGTTTGGAGGTGGAAGTCCACCTAGAAACGGGGGAGAGGGGCAGATGCTCATGACTCCTCTGTGGCAGCAGCAAATTGCCAAGGCCGATGTGAGTATGCTTGCGGCTTTCCTCTGATGACCGACTAACATCTAGCTATGCCGTCAAAACAGCTCGGCACATCATCGCGCGAGAACAGCAGCCGTTAGCTCGCGCTCGGCGAACAAAGCCGCCATTACCATATCGGATCCTAACCGTCCCGCATCCTCTGCATCAAATGCGAATGGCGCCCACAAAAAGACTTTATCTGTCATGTCGACAACAGATCGCTCAGTGACACCCGATTTCGCTGATGGAAAACAACCTGCAATCAGTCACGGCGCCGATCCAGCAAATCCAGCACAAGCACCAGTGCCAACAACAGAAGAAGTCGCATGGGAACAGTGGTCTGGTCTGGATCTAGGTGGCATCAGGATCAAGAATCTGTCGCCAGCCATGTTTAGCTTTTCACACATTACATCACTCTACATCAATCACAATGTTCTCACAAGTCTCCCCGCCGCCATCTCCAACTTACGACAACTTACGGTTCTGGATGCCACCGCCAACGAGCTCACTTCGGTTCCGCCAGAATTGGGCATGTTGTCGAGGCTAAAGGAATTATTCCTGTTCGACAATCACCTGACGACGCTTCCGGCCGAGCTGGGAACGTTGTACAAGCTGGAAATGCTAGGAGTTGAAGGCAATCCGCTAGAAGACCGATTCAGAAAGATCTTGGCAGAAGAAGGGACGACGGCACTTATACATCATCTGAGAGATAATTGCCCTGCTGGTCCACAACCACCAGAAAGGCAATGGATCGAAGTAGAACCAGTCACCACCTCCCCATCGGAAGGTCATCAAGAATCGTTCACCACGTTGACCTATAATATCCTCTGTGATTCCTTCGCACCACCATCGTCTTACAACTACACTCCACTCTGGGCCCTGGATTGGAATTACCGCAAACACACGATATTGCAGGAAATCATCAATGCTTCGGCCGATGTTGTAGGACTACAGGAGATTGATGCTGGCCAGTATAGAGAATTCTTCTATCCCCAGCTCAAGACTCAGGGCTATGAAGGATGTCACTATGCCAGGACAAGGGCAAGGACCATGTCGGGCAAGGAAGCCGATGCAGTTGATGGATGTGCCATCTTTTGGAAAAATGATCGGTATGTCTCTTGTCTGTCTCATTGTGCAATGTTCATATTAGATTCTCCCTTGTCGAAACACAAGTCATCGAATTTAACCGAATCGCGCTGTCGAAAGAACACATGAGGACGGACGACATGTTTAACCGAGTCGCTTCAAGAGACAATATCGCTGTCGTCGCTTCACTCGAGTTTATCGCTTCTGGCGCTCGTCTGCTAGTCGTCAACGGTCACATCTACTGGGATCACCATTACCGAGATGTCAAGGTTGTCCAAATCGGCATGCTCATGGAAGAGGTCGAGGCAATTGCCGAAAGGTTCTCACGACTACCCGCTCGTCCACCCAGTGAAGCCGATCTGAAGCTTGGTCGACCACCACCAAAGTACGATCCAGCACTCAAGGGCACGGACATTCCACTTGTCATGTGTGTCGATACAAATTCTCACGCCGATTCTGCAGTCTATGAACTGTTGACGACGGGAGAAATCGCACATGATCATGAAGATTTCATGGATCACATCTATGGCGAGTACACTCGGCGAGGATTGAAACATCGCTTGGACCTCAGGAGTGCCGCTTCGAGCTTTGGCGAAATGAAGATGACCAATTTCACACCTACTTTCGTAGCTGCGATCGACTACATTTTCTATACTCCCGCCGCATTAAAGGTTACTAGTGTTCTTGGCGATGTCGATAAAGCCTACCTCGACAAAACTGTTGGATTCCCAAATGCACATTTCCCCTCCGAGTAAGTCGTCAACCTTTACTTGTACTTGTTGTGGCTAACCACTAGTCATATTCCCATCTTTGCTCAATTCCAAGTCAAGGGCAAAGCCGATAGACCTGAACAGGTAGTCACCCGAGCCTATCATCGATAATCCCCTTCTCAAATATTTCCGTTGTGTGTGTCGAAACAGTGTACCATTGAGATTGAGAAAGGAGCGAAATCATGACGTTTACTATCTATCAACATCAAACTGTGTTAAATTCCAATCCGACCAATATTCTATATTCTATTCTATCCAAATTCCAATCCCCACAATCAAACTCATTCACCTCGACACGGGGGGTTTCAATCTTTTCTTGATCGAATGTAGAAGTAGGATTAGAAAGGCAGTGAGTGTAGTAGTAGTAGTAGTAGTGTAGTATGCATTAGCCAAATGAATCGAATGAATGATTCCAGCACATGTACCAGAGTACCAACAAAGTGGGGCTACATGAAGGTGATATTCAGGGTAAAGTTAGCGTTTAGTGTTTACTTCCGTTGGTAGTATGGTGCAGCAGTACTTAGCGTGTATCTACATACATACCTCTTTGTCCAATCTCTCACCTCTTCTATCTTCTCGTTCACGATGGAGGAACGAAATGGGTCGACAGCTAATCAGCTCCCATCTCCACAGCCACCTCAGCTCGGCGAACCCATTGGAATCACCCCTAAAGAGCAAGAAGGAGAGTGGGAATCTGTGGAAAACGCCAACGAGCTAGAGAGACGGAGACGATCGTCACCGGCCAGTCCTGGATCACCACGAGCCAGACTCATCCCAACCAGCCCTACACATGCCGAACGTGAACGTCGTCGGCACTCATCAAGACTAAAGGCAGGACCTAGCAGTCCACGATCACCGACAGGAGAGAGTTCACCCAGACAACGCGCAAAGACGGCCGATGCAGCTAGTGCTAACCGATCAAAAATGTCACCACTCGCCAAACGCTTGGGAGATGATCAAGATGCACTTGATCTTCAAGCATACCCAGGAGTAGTGGATTTTAGTATGGAAGGAATGCAATTGGGCGTATCTATGGATGATATACTGGACCCTTCGGCAGAGCCAAGAAGACAGGGAAGTACGGCTGGTGCAAATATCGCGCCTTGGTTAATGGACGACTCGAGTCCTTCGACTACACCCAGTGGTGCCGCTTCACCTTCCCAAGGCAACTTGACGAACCCCTTTGGCCATACTAGACAGCCTAGCAACTCCAGCAAGCCGACATTACACCGACTTCAATCGGATAGATCCATGAAAACAACCGCTAGTTCCCGGAATGGATCTCAGCCGTCTATCAGTGGATTTGCGGCTTCCCAGCAGGAGTCTCCGGAGCTGAGATCGCGGCAAGGATCAGGAGATAGTCTCCAGACTCTTGCAGCTGCACCTCAGAAACCACAGAAACAACCCGATATTTTACCTGGAGGTGGACGGCATAGTATTGTTAGTAGCGGCAGAGCGGGTCGTTTCGGAAGTACCGCTTCCAATGCTTCGTCAGGAACTGCGGAGAAGAAAAAGGGAGGATTTCTCGGTGGTCTGCTCAAGAGGAAGGGCACCGGCATGTCTCTTGGTATGTACACCTCGTCTAGGGATTCTTGTATGAGCTAATGACCAGGACCATTAAACGATTTATATCCTATGGATGGCCATCGTCCATCTCAGTCAACATCCTCAGCCAACCGAGTAGCGTCTTCAAACTCATTTGGTTCAATGTCTCAAGAAGCCAATGCGTCTCCGGGCGAAGGCCAACAACCCCAAGCATTCGACCACAGTCGGTACTTTTCATCTGAAATGATGGATGGCATGATCTCGCCACTTCAAGAGATAGCTGAGCCCGAGTTCACGCTCGACATGAATCTCGACGACATGACTGGAATCATTGACCATTCCTTGGCGGTGACGGAACCTATCACGACTTCAACTACAGCAGCCCCTACTCGCAATCCCACATTGGCAAATACCAGTCTGTCGGAAACACCCTCTCGCTCTTCTGGATCATCAGGATGGGCTCTCTCCGATGCGCTGCAACAGACCGCTCATCGTTCTGAGGGATCGTCTGGTTCGACAGAAAGCTCTCAGCCTTCCAGTCATGAACATTATCGCGAATCTATCAATCCAGCCCATAATCCGTTCACGAAGCAGAATCCATTCGCAGCGCGCTCCTCTAACGGTTCTGACGACATCAAGCCAAGTTCGCCCGCATCCCCTCATACTTATTCGCCCAAACATGCTTTGCCACCTGCAAATCAAGTTCGTCGACCATCGCAATTGCGGAACGTCAAGATGGGGTCAGTTGATTCAGATGTATCTGCAAGTTCCTCGGCTCAAGGACGGTCGTTACAACCCCTTTGGTCTAGCAACAATGATAGTCATAATCAGCCTACCGTGTTCCACGATCCCTTCCAGCCAACTATGCCATCCATCACGACCCCACCGCGCAGTGGAGGTGATCAAATGGAGTCACAGGATCCCATGACGACGCCTCAGCCCAATCTTGCTGATGGTGGGTTACTCGCGCCGGCCGTGGTTGGACCGGGGCCGTCATGGGCAGCACCGGAATCATGGGGTGTCGAGGGCGATGAAGAGGAACAGAATGATGGCGCTTCATCGTCTTCTTCCGTCGAAGGTGAAGAAGAGTGGCCAGTCAACGAAAGTCCCGCCTCTCCCGAGCAGGGTTTGGAGCGGCGCTTGTCTTTGATGTTACCGTCTTTGGATGGCAGGAAACCACCTCCATTTGGCTTCAAGTCGAAACCGGGGTATAACGCAACGTCTGATCGACCTGGGTCGTCAAGGGGATCCAGGAAGAAAACCAGAGATGGGCGACCGTCAACTTCAGCGAGGACAGCTACCTCGAATCGACCTGGGACATCCGGAAGTGCTCATCTGGCTGCTGTGCCTGTACGTCGTGTACTGTGTTGGTTTACTGATACCTAGCATATGATACGTATATACCGGGCCGATGGCAACTATTCGATACATACTTTCCCATTGCTCAGCACGACAGCGGATATTATCAATGCCTTGTCTGGTGCGAATGATGCTCCGCCAGGTGCAAAACGACTCACAACCACCAACAAGCTGTATCTTCGAGAGCGAGGGCAGGGTAGGCTGCTTTGAGCCATGATCTCGGCAAAGCTGATGATCAGATCGTATGCTTTTATCATCGGAGAAACCGCTCAATATCCAGAGCCGTCGTTTACAACAGGCTGGATTCACTGAGGCTGAACACATCGAGGAGCTAGGAAAAGAAGATCTAGCCACGCTCTGCAAGTTTATTTACCAGACACCCGCATTACCCGTCATCGATCCAGAGGAAGAAAGCTCGTACGACTCGTTTGAATTCATCGATATCGCAGGTAGAGATCTGCAAACGATACCGATCTTCCTACATCTACACGCACACAATATCATCATCCTCAATGTCTCGCGAAACCCCATGACCGACTTGCCGCTCGACTTTATCCAAGCGTGTTCCAGCTTGAAAGAAATTCGAATGACCAACATGGCTCTCAAGCGAGTCCCACCGAGTATTAAGCATAGCGCGACCTTGTCCAGGTTGGACATCTCGTCCAATAGGATCGCTGATTTGGAATCCGTTCCTCTGCACGAGATTACGACACTGCTTTCGCTCAAGGTGCAGAATAACAAGCTCAATTCGATCCCTAGCTATTTCGTCCAGATGAAAGCCCTCAAATACCTCAATATCTCCAACAACAAATTCGAGACCTTTCCAGCTGTGGTCTCCGAAATGAGTAATCTAGTCGACCTCGATATATCGTTTAACAATATCGCCGAACTGCCTTCGGAGATGTCGAATCTGAAATCACTTGAAAGGTTGTTGGCGTACGGTAACGACCTCACGACGTTCCCCGAGTCGTTCTCTACCTTAGCGAACCTGCGAGTACTGGACGTTCGTCGGAATAAGTTGACGGATCTGACATCCGTCTATGCTTTGCCCAATTTGGCTACGCTACAGGCCGATTACAATAATCTCGTTACTCTTGATGCTCAGATCGGCGCCAAAGTTCGACAATTCAGTGTACCTCACAATTCCGTCACTCGATTCACGCTTGCCCCGTTGCCGAATATGCAGGCCGTTACCTACGCCTTGACTCACCTCAACCTTTCTCATGGAAAGATCTCGACGTTGGCGGACGAGGCTCTGTCTGGCTTGACCAATCTGGTCGACCTCAAGCTAGATTTCAATCAATTCACCCGATTACCATCCACCCTGAGCCAACTTGTCAATCTGGAAGTCTTCTCATGCACCGACAATCTAATCGATACCTTCCCGGTAGGGTTTGGACGTATGGGCAAACTCCACACAATCAACTGTCATAACAACAATCTGAGAGAGATTCCAGGCGATCTATGGCATTGCGGCTCGCTGCGATCAACCAACTTTAGTTCTAATTTGCTCGAATCGCTGCCACTGGCGCCGGAGCCCCTCGAGAACAAGGAAGTCCGAGGTGCACTACCTGCGGCCGCTTATTCGGTCGAGAGGATCTATATGGGTGATAATCACTTTTCGAGCGATGTCTTTCATCTTTTAGCACTTCTGCCCAACGTCAAAGTCATCAATCTCAGTTTCAACGATATTTACGAAATCCCAGCATATACACTCAGTCGAATGGATAAACTCGAAGCCTTATATTTGTCAGGGAACAAGTTGACTAGTCTCCCATCGGAAGATTTGGAAAAGTTGCAGAGTCTCAAGACATTACATCTCAATGGAAACAGACTGCAGACTTTGCCGTCTGAATTGGGAGCCATCAAGTCACTCCAACACTTGGATGTGGGTAGTAACGTCCTGAAGTATAATATCGCCAATTGGCCTTACGACTGGAATTGGTAAGTCACGAATGTAAGGACTTGATCTGGAGCTGATCAATAGGAACTGGAATACCGGTTTGCGATACCTCAACCTGTCGGGTAATAAGCGACTAGAGATCAAGCCGACCAGCGCTCAAGACATCTCGCATGCTTCGAGTCTCCGTAAAGAGCTTTCCGACTTTACAGCTCTTACCGATCTTCGAGTCCTCGGTCTTATGGACGTGACTCTACGTATTCCCTCTCTTCCAGACGAGTCCGATACCAAGCGAGTTCGAACCTCATTCTCCGACATTAACAACATGGCATACGGTATATCCGATATGATGGGTTACGAAAATTTGGCAATGTTTGACATGGTCGTCCCGAACTTTAGGGGTAACGATAACGAGTGTATATTTGGAATGTTTGGGCGTCCAGCACCTACTCTGCCATCTGGCAAAGTAGCTAAATTCCTTCAAGAAACATTCGCCGGTGCATTATCAGAACAACTCGACAAGCTGGAAGATTATGAAAGTGTAACTGATGCCATGCGTCGATCGTTCCTGTTCTCAAATCGGCAAGCTTTCGACTATCTCACTTCTGTCGCTCAGGACCGGAAGCGATCCGTCGCAAGTGCTCATTCTGTCGACGAGATGTTCAAAGCTTGGTCGCCCGGTCCTACGTCGCTTTTCAAGACGGGTGCTTCCGGTGCTGTTGTTTATTTGGTCGACAAGACGCTCTACTGCGCGAATGCCGGACAAGCTTTGGTGGTGATTTCGCGGAAAGGAGAGGCAGAATTGCTCTCCAAGAATCATCTCAGTACCGATCGAGAAGAGACTGCTAGGATCCGTCGTGCCGAAGCTTGGGTTTCAACCAAGGGATACATCAATGACGAGAAGGAAATGGACATCTCGAGAGCATTCGGATACTGGCATCAAGCGCCTGCTGTCAACGCCTCGCCTGAGATTCGAGTGCGACCATTGACGGAAACCGACGAGTTTGTGATTATTGGTAACAGTGCCCTGTGGGCTTGTTGCTCGTACCAGACAGCAGTCGACATCGCACGTACCGAGCGAGACGATCCCATGATGGCCGCTCAGAAGTTGCGTGATTTCGCCATTTCTTACGGTGCCGAAGGATCTGTGATGGTCATGGTTGTAAACGTTTCGGATCTGTTCTACGGCCGAGGAGGGAGCCGAGCTCGAGGTGTAGGCTCTGGACCTGCGATCATGCCCGACCTAGCTGCTGCCGAAGAGCACAACTTCATGCGTGCCGTCAGGCGTCGATACGAGGAAGTGGGAGATCGAACGTTAAATCGACTTCAGCAAGAAATTGAACCTCCACAGGGTCAGATTGCTATTGTGTTTACCGATATCGTCAATTCAACACATCTTTGGGATACCAACGCCAGTATGCCGACTGCCATCAAAATGCATCATAACCTCATGCGACGACAACTACGTCTAGACGGTGGATACGAGGTCAAGACTGAAGGTGATTCATTCATGGTATCTTTCCAGACTGTTACCGCAGCGCTTTTGTGGGCGTTTAATTGTCAAATCGGTCTACTACGAGAAGAATGGCCTCGTGAACTTCTCGAATGTCCGGATGGGAATGTCGTACACGATTCTAATGGCAATATCGTCGAGCGAGGTCTTCGAGTCCGTATGGGTATCCATTGGGGTGCGCCGCAGTGTGAGCGCGATCCAATTACAAGACGAATGGACTACTACGGTCCAATGGTCAATCGAGCTGCCAGGATCAATGCCAGTGCGGATGGCGGTCAGTTGATGGCTAGTCAGGATGTCATTTACGAGATTGAGCTATTACGGGACTACCTCGATAGTCTTGATGATGAGGGATTGACGGATCTGCCGGCTGAGCTTAAGAGGGAAATTCAGGAAATTAGGCGGATCGGAATCGAGATTAGGGATATGGGTGAGAGAAAGCTCAAAGGTCTTGAAGGTGAGTATCTACCTTTTCATACCGCATTGTAGTGCTGACAATCAGTACCCGAGAAGCTACATCTACTCTACCCTAAATCGCTAGCGGGTCGGCTGGAAATCTCGAACGACATTCGAGCCAATGTCGAAGTCAATGCCCGTACTTTCCACTCTGCATCCCGATCAATTGATATCGAGCAAGTCAGGGAGCTATCCACCCTCATTTTGCGTCTGGAAGCATTATCCGCCGCACACCACCATCCACCACATACTGCCCCATCCGATCCCACATCACCGAAATTAGGATCAGCCCGGTTAGCAGTGTCCACCTCGATCCAAGCGCCGAGTCAACAATCAGCGCCTCCCTCATACCTTGGTCCGTGTATTCGAGAGGATATGACCGATGAGGAATTGACTCTGATTATCGAAAGCTTGGTCACAAGGGCAGAGAACACGTTATCGACTTTGGTATGTCCCCATTGTTCCGTCGTCATGTAGCTAAACTTACTTGTAGTATTTCAAACAGCTTGGAGGATTCTCTTCAGTCTTGGCAGCTCTTGAACAGGCAACTAGGACCGATCCGAGACTTATACTACACGCTCTATCTCTCATGAATGGCGCCATGTGAAAGGGTGGATAGAGGTCAGCAGGAATGTCCGAGCTTGAGCGTGACTTGCTTGTAGTCTGGCTGAAAGGTTGTATCGATTTTAGTAAGGACATTTTTATTGTATCATAACGGTTTCACTGCATGTATTCTGCATTCGTGATCAGAATAGTAAGCGATGAGAGCCCAGGTCCGGATTGAACTTTGAACTTGAGCATTACCAATTGCAAGTCGGTAGATGGAGAAAACAGAAAATTTGCCGTAGCACATATCCTTGCCAGCCAATGAGAGGCAGTTGGCATCCGTTCAGCTCACGCATCGAAGGGCATGACACAGTGCATAGAATGACTCATAAGGTCATCATCATGAAACGTGTATCGTCATCGCTACATTCCCCTGCTCCGTGTCCTCACCTCAGGTTCAAGCAACAGGAACCGTATACTTGGCCCTAACCAACTTCATCCTTCTCTCGCAATCCTCCAAAGTCCGATGAAAACCCATCAAGACCTCATCTAGAACCTCCCTAGTCCCCTTTTCACCTCTCAATCCTCTCTGGATCTGACTTCGCTCCCATTGCTCAATAGCGACTTTTGCCCTTTCTTCCATCGCCTCCCGCTCTTCCCAGGTCAACAGGGTACTTTTCAGTCCCTTGATTTGACGTGTTGTCGACGTTTGGACAGACTGATTGAGGTGTACAGATTCAGATAATTGTCTGAAATCGGATATAAGAGACTTGTTTTCAGAAACGATGTCGTGCATTGTATCGACTACTATTGATGACTCGGGGTCTTGTGCTGTCGTGAACGATTCGTCGGGATTGGTTGGCGTCTCGTCTGGCTCCATAGATGTCTCCTCGGATATGTTAATCGAGTGCGATTCGTCATTGATAGTGATGAGCGGGTTGGACGAGTCGGGCTCAATAGGACCAAGGACGTCAAGAAGGCCGTTGATGAGTTCAGGTGTTGGTGGAGTCGAAGCGATGTCCTTCCGTATAATTGCCAACTCCTTCGTTTGAGCATCACTCGCCTTTCCTGACTTCTCCACCGCCTCAAGGTAGTTCTCTAATGCCCCCTCCGCTCCTTTCGGCCCATTGCTTTTGTCGATGCTAGGCCCACTGCGGTTGAGAGAATGATTTAACATTGGATCGGTGCTGGCTGCGGCTTGAAGGCTGGGCTTGCCTTGCGGTTCGGGCTCGACCTGTTTTAGAGAATTGACGAATCGTGCAATATCATCGACTTGATCCTGTATAGCGGCAATCATATCCTCCTCCATCTTTGGCGTTGGTAATCCAGCTCCATTGATTGAAAATAATGAATCCCGACTACGGTCCCCATCAAACTCTAGATCGGGCACAGTATCCTCTTCCTCCCTACTCAGGTTATCATCTTGACTCTCATCTTCTCCAAGTTGATACAGTGATTGATCGATTTCGTCTGCAGAGTCTAGAGCGGATAATCGACCTGGTGAAGTCGTGGCGGTGTAGTAAGTAGATGTTGCGGATGCACGACCTCGGCGTGGTGTATCGCGAGTCTTACCGGGACTTTTGCCAAGCTTGATTTCTGGCGTAGTCGGTGAAGGGGAAAGATAATGGTTGTTATCGGTTTGATTGGGGTCGTTATCGTGTTTGTTATCGTGATCGTTAAATTGATTGAGTTCGAGGTCAAGTTCAAGCTCATCTGCCAAACTCAACCCTAAGCCAGCATTAGATGGCCCATCGTTCATATGTGGATCCAGCTCCAACTCTCCTCCAAGTTCATCTGCAAGACTCATTGCCATTGTGTGAAGATGATTGTATTTGAGAAGGACGTTTGGGCTTAGCGTAAAAAGTTATGTCTCGTCGTAGATCGTTGCAAGTCGTTTTAGCGTGATACTCGTGATCGCCTGTTAATAAGATAAAGATTGACAGATCTCGAGAGAGGGCTAGGGTCTAGGTCCAGAAGATCGTGGACAGGTGACTGAGACATGCGCTCAGGCCACATGCAACGAGACAGATAAAGGTATTAGAGGTGAAACACAAAGGTCCACATGAAAGGCGTCAACCGCTAATCATCCTCACCCCACTTCCGTGAGTGGGGTACTGCAGCTCGAGTCACTGCTTATTTTCGACTATCTGCATAGACAGTACAAAGTCCCGTGTATATACAAACTCCTCCCAAGATTACATGCATGCACAACTATCCCTTTCCAGGAATATTCGGCAGCCTCCTCACATCATCCGAAGGTCGAGAACGATATCCCATATCCCCTTCTTCCATCTCTCCATATCCCTCTTCTCTAGGATAATTATCATCATCGTCTCCAAATAGCCCACGACGTTGATCACGCTCCATATCCGCATCCTCCTTTGGTAGATGAGGGTAATCCTTGACACCTCGATGGCCGCCTCCGCGTGTATCGCTCTTTTGCGATCCAAGCCTTAGATCGGGTCCTGATGATGAGAAATTACTAAAAATGCCACTGAGACCAGTACGTAGAGATGGACTGGCAGCGGGGGCCATGGGTGGAGCTTGACGATATGGATCAACGTAGGTTGCGGTATGAATACTAGCGTGGGCATGAGTTGCGTCCGTTGATGTGGGCGATAGTGGCTTTTCGTCCTCTTCGTCTTCTTCCTTCACAGGTGGATAGCCGAATGATGATTGATTTCTGCTTATAGGAGGTGGATGAGGTCGACTATGGTGTGTAGCAGCCTGGTCGCCGTAGCCGTATTGATGGACGACATCTGATTCTTCGAACTACAAGTCAGAACATTGCTTGCATGATCGCGGAGATCAGGGTGCTTACCTTCAGATGACTCTTTGACCTCTTTGGTGCGAGCGAAGGCGAAGCGTTGGACTGGCGATGCATCGCAATTTGGTCCATAGCATCCGACGGCATCGGGTTGTCAGATACTACTGATCAGCCTGTTTATAAGGGTCACCGAGACGACTTACGCTGATACCTCTGAACATCATTCAGACCTCTCGTAGAAAGGTTTCCTTGGGAATCATACAGAGTCGCCGTTTGTCCATAAGCCCCTTGGCCATACAGCGAGGAAGCATTGCTCATTCTTCTACTAGTGCTTCTCGCCCTGATGATACTGCCCACAGCTCCAAATCCACCTCGAAGAGCATCCATACCAGGATCCTCCAACGCAGTGACCTGTCCCTTTTCGGCTTCTTCCGTATGCTGCCTTGAAGCTTGTAGCAGTATCGTGCTCTTGCGGTCGAGTTTTGATAATGTTGTAGGATCGACTTTAGACATCTGAAGTAACGTGATTCCGAGGCAGGTGGTGAGGAAACCGAGTACCATCGTTATCAGCGTGACGGCTGATGCCTTGAGACCTTGGTATAGGATGAACGATGTGATGAGAGTCGCCGAGGAGAAATAGCAGAAGTAGACAGGGACGACCATCGATGTGCTGTCTGTTAGCTTCGCACGAGATCAAGATTCATGAGGACGCACTTGAAGAGCTCGAGAGCTTTGTTGAGGTATAGGATTCTGCTGGTCAGCTCTTGCGAGTACTCAAAAGACGCTTAACCTACTCTGTAAGAAGCGTTACGACCACAATGATAAACAGCACCCAAAAGAACCATTGCTTATGAGCGTCGTCCCGTCTGAAGTCAGCCACCTTCGCATGAATGTACTCACCCTCCAATAGTAGCCACTATACTTGCACCCAAACCTTGCGTACAACTGACACTTATACCTCCGATCAATGAACATATACTGATGTACACCATCATTGTCTTTTTCCCCCATCTCGGTACCGCGTAGAATATCAGGACGAGGGATATGATGACCAGGATCGATGCCCAAACGAGGAATCCTGGAGCTAGGAATAGTCGCTTGAAACTTGCTATTGTCGTTACTGACTGTTCCTCTGGGGCATTGAGCGCCAAGACTACTGATCCAATGATACATAGCGTACATCCGATCCAGCCCTCATTGTCAGCTTTGCCTTGATCAGCCTAGAATCCGACCTACAAAGAAGGTCAAGCTTTCTTTCAGAAAGAAGTGAGATAAAATAGCACAGACGACTACCGAAAGTGCCCCCATCGGTGTAACGAGGATTGCTTCGGTAAAAGCACTGATCGTTAGCCTACACCGCTGTGGTATGGTTCCAAGGTCCACTCACTAGGCGAGGAAATTGCAAATCTCCCCGACTATCATCATAATCATACCTGTATCCTTCAGCGGCTTGTTCTGCGATCGTAAGCTGGACCTACCAGTCCACCATAGCCAACTCTTCAAATATCCGACGCCTTCCCCCGCAGCATTTCCATACTTCTTGGTAGATGCTATTAGTCCCTTTTTCTTTACAACAAAACTGCATACATTAGTATGGACATTCAATATATCCCGGAGACTTACCTGGTACCGATAAATATACCACTTGCGACAGCCAGAGAAACACCGATGATTTTGAATTGAGGGTTTTTCGCTTCTGCCGCGCTCGACGCTGACGCCGATATCGAAGCGGATACAGTCGCACTGACTGAAGCAGATATTGACGAGGACATTGCGGTCGCGATTAGGTGTCTGACAGAAAGTCCACCTCTTCCACAAAGTTGAGATCGAGCTCGAGTGAATGGTCGGACTTGTTGATGTGGTTCAAAGGACCCTCTAGAACGTGTTTGCAGGGCGTTTGCCGAACCACTCTGAGTCGAGTCAAACCTCTATTGATGTCTATAATTTGGTGTGGGTCGATAGTACTATACAAGGCATTAAAGCATGTGCTAGCATACGCTATCAGTATATGACACAGCAACACCGCGTTTCATCAAGAATCGCAGTTGAACGCGACTGAGCAGATCTCATTTTAAGGGACACAATGTAAGGGGGATTACGCACTCTGACTTACCAAAAGTAAGAGCTCATATTGCAATAGATGGCCATTTGTTGAGGGGTGACCTCGTCCCAGTGAAGCCACAATCACACAACGACCAGTCGCATCAAAAGCGAAAGTGCGGATGAGACGAGCAACCTCAGAACGGTCTCCTGTACCCCATGCGTACCCACCTATAACGCTCTGCGACAGGTCGATCCGGCATCTCACTTTGAACCCTTGTCCCGCAGGAAATTTACGCATACTGAATGTCGGTCACAGAGAGGACTGATGCGTATGGTGCTTACACAGACGGATCTTGAAGTGTCATGGACAGTCGTCCGGTTGTGCAGTATATCGAAGCCCTCAGGGGCGGCCGCCCCGTGCTAATCGTTCTCTAAGTCTACTGCATGCCGAGCGACACAATACTTGGCCTCAAAGAGGCGATACATACTGCTCTGGTTCTGGAAGCAGGCGCCGTATTGCACCACATGGCTACAGATGACCCCACAGCGATGAGTTCCCCGCTAGCCCCTTTTGAAATCCAGTTTCACGATTGACGTCATCTCGGTCTGTCGGCATTGTGCTCTAACTTCTAGTCGTCTAAATGGCTTGGCAACAGTGAGTTTGGGACTTTTAAAGGAGCCGGCGCCGGAAGGTATGTATGACCAGCATGGTCGAGTCCACAGCAATTTACTATTACACATTGACCGAACTTCAACAATTACTATGACCAAAAAGACATCACTTAAAGTAAACATCATCACTGCCCTCGCTTCGGCATGCCTAGGTGAGTTCGTATGAAGTACATTGTTGCCATCCACCGCTGACATATACAGGTGCTGCAGCGGGCCTACTACTCGTGAGCTGTCTGACCACCCCGACTCGACGAGGATCCGCGATCACTCGAGTTAGAGGAGTATCTCAGAACGGAGAGTACAACTTGGATCTAGGCATACTCGGTGGATGCTCTTCATTCCTTCAAGCGCAAGTCTAGGAGCCAAGTCAGCTCTGAAATTCAGCTGACCAGACAGTACATTCGGGGACCAGAATGACGTCGATTGCTCATCTACTTTCGGAAATGGATACCAAGCCTTCCTACTCCTTCCAGTTCTCGAGTCAGAATTGCCTTACAACAACACGGAAACTTCGAGCCCCGGGGGAGGTCGTGGATATCCTTATGATTACAACACCATCTACAAAGTCGTCGGCCAGGAAATGACAAGGGGTATGGTGATGGTGCCCATAGCCACGGCATTGGCGTTCATCGCCATGCTCGTCTTCATCTTTGGCAGCTACAGAATGACAGCTTGGGCGGACTATGTGAGCAGGCCTTATCGAAAGA
The DNA here is from genome assembly GCA_026538405.1 of Cryptococcus sp. GC_Crypt_2. Taxonomy (NCBI): domain Eukaryota; kingdom Fungi; phylum Basidiomycota; class Tremellomycetes; order Tremellales; family Cryptococcaceae; genus Cryptococcus; species Cryptococcus sp. GC_Crypt_2. Next base: position 47,766 of record JALPCC010000072.1, on the reverse strand, counting down.
TCTTAAGCTGACAAGCAGGCTACCACCGGGCTGTCCTTCTTGGCCGCCATTTTAGCTTGGGCGAGCTTCGGTATCGCCTATCAATTGACCAATAAAACGAGGAGTATGCTGGAGAGATACAACGCAGAAGGACTACATGATGGCTTTACACTCGACACTATCCGGGGTAACGCTACTTGGATTCTTCTCGCTGGAGCGGTATGTCTATTCATGCGCACCAAAGCGACTTTTTGCTGACACCAAACAGATTCTTTCGACATTGGCGGTGCCTTTTGTACTCGTTCGCCAGTCTATTGCCAAGAAGGCGCCTCAGCCAGCCGAAATGAACAGGAAACAGTCGACCGAGGATGAGCACGCCATGGAGATGGCTTGAAAGGTGTAAAGAAATGTAGCGAGTAATTACTGATATGTATCCATACCGAACAAGCGTGAGGAGGCATCTGCTTTTGAGGCTACCACCCCTACTCACCTATGGCATAGCGTCTGTCGCGAGCTTGTACGCCCCTTGCCTGTCTTCCATGACACGTCTCAACGACGGTCAACAGCGTGACAGTCATGCCTGACTACCGAAAGGAACCGTTTCCCGGACCCGATTGCCTATCTACATAGCCAGGGAGTTTGCTGTTCCTGGATACAGTAGAGAACTCCCTTTGCATCCGATGACAAGCGCTTTGACACCAGGACAGCGTTTCATGAAGCCAGTCGTCAAGTCTAAATGCGCCCAGCCGCTGAGTTGAATGTATATAAGCAGAGTCCATCGACCTGATACACGCACCTGAGTGACATCTGAAGCAGTTTGATCCCGCCTCAAAGTGTCTAGCCGGATGATGAGATCACCATCATATACACCATACACATTATCCTGCCCGACTCGGACACCTTTGGAACAGGCAGTCAACGGTGTCACCAGTCTGGACAATTCTGGAAGCTCCTTTGGTGTGATATCGAACATCGTTTCTGGGCATCCTAGAGCTCTCATCGCCGAAGACCGACGTGCTCAAAGGCGACCGGAACCCTTGAGGCGGATATCGAGTCATCGGCAACAACTGACGATTGCTGTTGAGGAGGATCAAGAGGTCAGTCTAATTTGTCGCATATCATAGGAAAAGAAGCCAAGAATGTTGACGTTTCAGAAATTCAGATACACGCAAAATCAGGATAAACTTGTAGTTACGACCTCGCCCGCTACGCCTAGTGACCCCCAGACAATCGATTGTTTGCATACACCGTCTCTCACTCCCTCTGAGGACTTGCTTGTCACTCCCACGGCCAAGCGTTACGCGATGTCTCAGGCGCAGAATTCCAACACTGATCAAAGCAAGTTATCACCTTCAAGCCCATACTTCCCACGTTCTACTTCCACTACGACTAGTCGCATAAGGGCTCCGGCTCCTCCCTCACCTTTATCGCAAATACAACCCGATACGAGTGTTTCCACCTCGCGATCTGTACCTATTCCTACATCGTCTACTGCTATTTCTGGAAACGTAGTACCTGTATCACCTTGTTTTATCCATTCGCACCTCGATCGAACGGGCACACTACAAGATTGGCTACAAGGAAGTGGAGGGCCACAAACAAGTAGTAGACCGAACGGGCACACACATCGAAGCGGGCCAGCCATGCATCAAGCCTCGTCAAGTCGTCATCCGAGGATACCAGGGCATCAGGCTCGTCAAGTCTTGCATCACGCTCAACCTCCTGCCGATAGTTCGGCAGGATCTTCTCGAGTCACGTCGCCCACGAACAAGAAGGAGGCCTCGATGAGCGGATACGAGTCGGATAAGTCTAGTGCAAGTATCATGGGAGGGAGTGCGTTATTGGATGGGGATATCATTGACGATGACGACGATACAGGGAGTTTGACGAGGCAGCTGGCAGAGACCGCACAGGGAGTCAGAGAGATGTCGAAGCAGCTTGGTGGGTATCTCAAGGATTCCTCTATCATCACGGCTGACATCAGGTCGTACGCGAGTCCGATCCAAGATTCAAACAGTACTCATAGTCACGAAAGCTCGCGACAATCGCCTCATCAAACTCACGCGAGAACTCGCTCTTTATCTGATGCAGAAACGCCCAGCTCCCCCATCAGACCCCCAAAGCGCAAATAGCGCAACATCTCATCAGTCTAGAACCGAAGATCGAGGAATGATCGTCTATGTAGATGCTCAATTACGCCATTCCAAACGATTCGACGCAGCGGGTTTGCAGCAGGATCATCCGGAATTCTTCCGGCCTTTACATCGCAGGAGGAGTTCTTCTTCGGCTTCGGTAAATAATGTCTCTTCCTGGTCTTCGGGGACCAGCTTGAGTGAATCGAGGAGGAAGGATGAGGGGCAATTGAGGTATTGGACTAGCGAAATGTGTTCCACTGCACCTCATCTCTTTGATTTCGTGGTCACTGTACGTCTATCTTTGCTTTTGGATCAGATAATCGCTGACTCATAGCTTGGAGGAGACGGCACTGTACTCTTCACTTCTTGGCTGTTCCAGAAGATAGTGCCACCCGTCCTTCCATTCGCACTCGGCTCACTCGGTTTCCTCACCAACTTTGACTTCTCGCATTACAAGCCAACAATGGATCGAGTGATCGATGAAGGTATCCGAGTGAATTTGAGGATGCGATTCACATGCACAGTTTACAGAGCAATAGCCCCTGAGGAAGTGTATCAAGCTAGCAAATCTGGGAAATCTAGAAAAGCAATCAAGAGACCAGGAGGTGAAATCTTGATGAGTACAGTGGATAAGAAAGGGTGGGAGGCGTTGGAAGGGGCTGCTTCTGCCACTGCCTCTTCTGCCCCGATGGTGGGTGGGGCGAGTAAGAAGGAGAAGGAGATCATGTGTTTTTCGACGAGGCCCGTGGAGCAATTTGAGGTGCTGAATGATTTGGTCGTGGATAGGGGACCTAGTCCATTTGTTAGTTTGTTGGAATTGTTTGGTATGTCTTCCTTTGCCAGTCAGTTGGTTATGGCTGACAAACCAGGTGACGAGCATCACTTGACCACAGTCCAAGCGGATGGTCTAACAGTCTCGACTCCGACTGGCTCAACCGCATACTCGCTATCAGCGGGAGGATCACTTGTCCACCCTCAGATCCCTGCTCTCCTTATCACTCCAATTTGTCCTCACACTCTATCCTTCCGCCCAATGTTGTTGCCGGACAGTATGGAATTACGTATATGCGTACCATACAATTCTAGGAGTACGGCCTGGGCAAGTTTCGACGGTCGAGGTCGTGTCGAGCTCAAGCGTGAGTCACGCAGCGAGCTGATTGTCGAATCAGCTAATGAGACAGAGGGAGATCATATCAAGGTCACTGCGTCAAAATACCCCTTCCCGACCGTATGCGCCGACAAGGCATCCCCAGATTGGTTCAATGCCATCTCGCGTACTTTGAGGTGGAACGAACGAGAAAAGCAGAAATCTTTCGTAGTGGTTGAAGAAGATAATGAGCCTGCGGCCAAGAAACAATCGGATAGAAAGCAGGCAGAGAAAAATATGAAGTCTCCGCCCAAGCCTGAAAAGACCATTCCAGAACACGTAGAACCTGAGGGCGATGCGGAAGGAGAAGAGAGTGATGATGAGGATGAAGAGGAGGATTACGATATTGACGAGTGAGTCACGTTTATCTTGAGTAAAAGGCTAAGCTGACGAACAGCAAAAGCGGTGGAAACACTCCATCTCCAAATACACCAGATGCTACGGGTATGCCACCCTCCATTTCGCAAGGGTTGCCGAATCGCCAGAAATCAGCTTCATCCTATCAATCAGGAGTTGACACCCCTGACCGATTCGTTACCCATTGTGAACCTCCTCCGGCACTTTCTCAGCGTCACCTAGTGGACAAGCTCACGGGAGCAGCTGCAGAGATCGAGATCAGTAGGAAAGACAACGAAGATGGACAAAGGGATCATATTCGATCAGACGCCAATGAGTTGAGGGTAGATGATGGACATCACATGATTCCTAGTGGACGGAATATACTATCCACAAGTCCTGATCGACACATGCAGGCGAGGGAACAAGAGGGCAAAGGGAAGCCCGTGCCTTCCCCTAATCCGAGACGACCATCACATTCTCAATCTCAATCGCAAGCGCAGGCTAGGGCTCGTTCTAGATCAAGAAGTCAGACGAGGAGACCGGCTCCGATGAATCGGTCAGAAAGTAAAGCCAAAGCGTTTGCTTTCTTTGGTCAGGTGAGTTGCGTATCGGTGTAGGTGCGGACAAAACTGATGAGATAGGACGACTCGGCATCTGATCAAAGCGAGGATGGCTTGCAGTAGAATTACATACTGCGTCTTGTGCATATGTGCTATGTACGAGTATCTGATGTCGTCACCATGTATGCATTTGTCTACCTCCCAACATGCCACCAACGATTGCAGAACCCGTCGTTAATTGCTCCCCGACCCTGAAATTGACCACTTACACATGTCAAGTCAATGCATCATTACAACGATTCAAGCTACTCGCAATTGTCATACCAAGACATCACTCCGGCTGACCCTGCAACACTGTAGGCTTGGCGCCCTGGGCACCTTCCAAAGCTTCCGATAGCGCCGCAGGTTTAGCAGCAAACATTTTCGTATCTCCAAAGTAATCCCTCGTAGTACTAGCTGCCGTTCTCGGTGGTTCACCCCCAGCCGAGACTGGCGCTCCCGTCTTCTTTACGGGTTTAGGGCGATGAGTATCAACCGCTTCGATAGGTAGGGTGTAACGTTCTTCATGACATCCGTAAGCCATCGGTGTGATTTTGATGAGGGTGTGTAGAGGAACCTAACCGTCAGTTTCTGACAGCATTCAGATTAGTAGGGACTTACACTGATATATGGTAATTCTTGTTGAGGTAAAGCAAGGAAATAAGCATACAAGCACCGCAGAATCGCCTGACACGTTAGCTTATATCTTGAGACGTCGGTTCACTCACCTGATGACCAATGATGAGGATATCACGCTGTCTTTCCAGTTCCATGATGACAGGTTCCAAACGCACAACGACATCCCGATAAGATTCACCACCTCGATATCGGTAATTGAATTTATCCTCGTCTCGACTCTCGTAATCTTCTGGGTATTTTTGCTGAAATATAAGCTGGCCATCATTCAACACCGACAAGCTTACCTCGATCTCCTCATATGTCATTCCATCACAGACACCTGCATCGAGCTCATCTAGCGATTTCCAAGTCTTCTTCTCGAATTTGAGATATGAAGCGGTCTGCATTGTTCGCTGAAGCGTCGAAGTCCAGACCTGAAAGTCAGTTCGCTTTTTCACTGAACGTGGTGATTGGCGCTTGCCTCGAGGTTGGCATCCTCCCCGACGTTCTCCTTGATCAAAGCTGGCAGAGCTTGGGCATATTTCCATCCTTGTGGTGACAGGTCTGAATCTCCACCAATCTGACCCCCGACATTGTACATTGACTCTCCGTGCTATGCACATCAGCTAGAATCAGGTGTAGCGCCGAGGTTGCAACTTACCCTGGACAGGTAGATATTCCGCGGCTTGAGATGCAAGTTCATTAAGTAGAATGCAATTCGACTTTGCAAATACCCCTCGATCCGATTGATCGTAACCTGCCGACCAACATTCAAAATCCGGCAGAAACTGATTTCGGGCTCTGAAATAGTCTGATAGACCATTTCATAGGCTGCTATACGCTTTCTGAAATCCGCCTCGGCTTCGGCTTTTGTCATGTCTTTGTAGTCTGGATCGCCAGATTGAACTTTTAGAGCTACATTGGTGGCGATGATGGCTGGGTCGTCGCAATATGATTCGAGGAACAAGACTTGAAGTCCGGGCTCTTTGGCTACTCGTTCTCGGACCCAGCGTCTTCGGTCGAAGGTACTATTCGTAGCGTCTGCTCTATGAGCTGCATGCAGACACAAATAGATGGGTTGGCTCACCCATGATTCCTACATTGCCCTCGGCTTTGAGCCATGTGATGAGACTGTCCAGACTCTCCTCCGCTAGCTTCTCTCGGACCTTACTGGCTCCTTCGTCGGAGTGAGAAAAGTACTTTGCAGAGTGGTCCGCCTTTGGTTTACCGCTGGTCGGGTCAGCTTTTGCTGTCGTATCGGCAATGACAGCTGCTCACGCTTCGAATTCGGCCTTTGCCTGGGACCGTCTCAGCTGCCCGACGTTGAACACCTCCACATTGAACTCCAGCCACTTCCCAGTCAGCTGAGTCTCTCACTCCAGCAAAGCTACTCACGCGAAGATACCGCATGAGCTTGTTACTCAGATAAGACTTTCCTCGAGCTGGAAGCCCGACCTGATTTCATCAGCGTCTTTCCTTTGATGACCCAGGTCCGCGTACCATAGCCACAACGATTTTGGCTTCCGACATGTCAGGCTTCTCAACTGTTCTATCAGATTCGGACACCAGCAGTGGAAAGATTGAACGTACCGACATTTCCGATACCAGATACCGATGGTGCGCGCATAGGTGCTCCAGAACTCTGCCGAAGAACTTTGGTACTCTGATCAAGCTGCTTCAGTCTATATGATGAGATGGGCCTTTTCGCTGAGTATGACGAGCTTACAAGTCGGTCTGAGCACCAAAGTGAGGTGTACCAGGTACACTCGGTTGCCTTTCCAGAGCTATCCGCTCCGCGACTCCAGGTACACCAGGTGCATGAGGACTTGAAGCTCCAGAAGCGACCGGCGAAGTAGCTCGAGAGGGGGCAGCAGACGTGCGCAAGCTCTGTAACTGGGAGATTGCGTCCGCCAGAACCCCAGGCTCGGGTTTAGGTTGCGCCTGCCCTTGCTCTTCAAGTAGTTCATCCTGGAAATTCTGCGCGGCTTGGGAAGGTGGTGAGAGGATTGCCGCACGAGAATCTCGTGTAGTGTCGTTCGCAGGAAGAGCCAAGTCGGACATCAGAGAGTTGGGCTCAGTTGCCCGGATCTTGGGTGATCTCTTCTTTGCTGTAGGTTGATTTGGCGGTGGGAGAGACATGGTGAGATGACTATAGACTATGGTGTACACAGGTAGATTGAACTGAGTCTGGCCTGAATGACTAAGTGATAGGTCTATATAATGTTGCACGTGTACGGCTATATCCGGGCGCTTGCGCTTATCTCTCACCTTTCTCCCCACTTTTATTCGCTCATAATGTATGCACTGCATCCATACAAATGACTTCTACCATCACCGAGACGAACATTGTTGACCAGCCGTCGACGGCCGAATCAAGCTCTCGAGGTGTAGGCCTATCGAGGCTCGGTAGTGCCGGCGCTCCAATCGGACAAGATGATCTGGAACTCATGTCGATGCCGTCTGTCGTTGGGCGGGAATCGGGCGAAAGGGATCCGCTTTTACTCAGAGAGAGTATAGTATCGGATGAGGCTATCAAAGGCTTGAGGCAGTCAGTCGTCCACGAGTCGTACACAGCAAATTCTGATGATCAGCCGAAGCAAAGGCAGAAAATTAGCGGCCTTCTATGAAGCCCAGAATGATCATATTGGCGATTTGCTCAAACCTCTCTCTGCACACACTGCCGATGGAGAACAGGATGTCAAGGATATGGCTTTGAAAGTGAAGCTTGCCGTTAATATTTCGTTTTTCGCCAATTGCTGCTTGGCCGTCCTGCAATTATATGCCGCTACTACCTCTGGGTCACTGTCTCTTTTTGCAACCTGTGCCGATTCTGGTGAGTTACTATTTCGTCTATGATAGGGCTTAGCTGAATTCTAGTTTGTCAGTGATTTCATCCCGCATGGCTGTCCAGCGCTCACTTCCAGTCGACCCATTGGCTAACGGCATTCTGTGGCTGGCTCATCGAGCATCTAACAAGGCAGAAGAGAAGAAATGGCCGGTCAGCGGCTCTAGATTCCAGACTAGTGAGTGATCTCCTGCCCTTGGCGAGTCGCAAACTTATCGCCAGTGTAAGCAGCATCAATTTTTTCGTCTGTACCAGACTGACCTCCGCCCTCGCAGTGGAAATATTGGTAAGCTTGGAAGATAGACGTATTGAAGACAGACTGATGGGCCAGTTTTCGGTAATCTCATGATCGCAGTCAACATTATCTTGATAGTGGGTCCCAAGTTTCTGAGCAGCACCTGACCACCCAGGCGTTCTCGATCCAGGAATTCGCCACGTTCAAGGGCGACGAGACACAGGATTTCCATCTCATCCCCATCATTGCGGTGTGTGTCGCTTGGGGTAGGTGATTCTGACTGATTTCGCGGTTCAGCGTTGAAGAATAGGCGTCAAGTTCTCGCTCTTCTGTTATTGCTATGCAATCAAGGGCGCTTCATCTCAGGTACAGGTATTGTGGGAGGACCATCGAAATGATCTTTTCACGTATGTCCCGTTGAACTCCATGTGTACCTTACTGAGATCACAGCAATGCTTTCGGTATTTTGACATCCGCTGGAGGAGGAAAACTCGCGTGGTGGGTGAGTGCCCTCTAGCTTTCACTCTCCTGTCGCGCATCAGGCTAATGGCGCAGATCGATCCTATGGGTGCATGTATCATCGCTGTTGGAGTATCCATCAGTTGGATCAGGACATCGCATGGTCCGTATGCTGCATCGGATCCCGGACCAAGCTGACTTTCAGAACAGTTCACCTTCTTGGCTGGTATCGCTGCGCCTAAGGAGTTCCAGAATTTAGTCATCTACAAGGTGATTGCCCTTCCTCGGTACACTCCTTCTTTACTTACCGGACAGGCCATGACCTTCAACCCAGAAATCGTCTCGGTCGATACTTGCCGAGTCTACCACTCCGGGCCTAAATACTTTGTCGAAGTCGATATCGTCCTAGCACCAGAAATGCCGCTTTGGAAAGCTCATGATATCTCGCAAGATCTCCAAGATCAGATCGAGGCGTTACCGGATGTGGATAGGTGTTTCGTTCACGTCGATCATGAGGTTGATCATAAACCGGTATGTCTCGCTTGAGAGTGACGTAGAACACGCTGATAAAGGCAGGAGCATAGGAAGAAGGTGTAAACCTCATGCTCTTTTATTCCAAGTGCAGATACAGGTTCTCAAATGCATATCCCGAGTTGTCGAATGTACAGCTGCTATGATCGAGAGGATGATACTGACAACATTCACTAAAGGAAACCCCACATCTAGCCTAGAAACTACTTCAGCCTCTTGACGCAAGACGGGACCTGTCTTGGTCTCCACCTGACGCCATGACTGCTGCTCGCATCCTACGGCACGACCACAAGGGAGGGTGGTTGAAATCGGAACGCACCAAATCAAAAGTCCTACTTGCTCCCATCTACAGTATCGTATTACGTCGCTCCCAAGCGGGTCTGCACCTCGACCAGGACTTCCATTGCCTTCCTGTGAGTGGTCCGGAGTTCTCTCGGAGCCTCTGCCCTATCATTCGAAGAGATACTGGATACTGAATAGGCTCCAACTACCCTGGTATCTCCTTTGTTAAGGGCCGGATACAGGGGACCATGCACAGGCTCTAACGCCCGAGAGCTTGTCAGAAGGCGGCTCCACTCAGCGTCTTGATATATACAGAGAATGAGCGACCACGGAAGAGCAGAGTCTTTCTCGCATTGTCTCTTATATAGATCATACATAATTGCCTAAGAGCCTCACATACACTGGTAAATCATCATGTCCGAATCCAATTCCCAATCAACAAAGCTCAGCACCAAAGATAACCAACGTATCGAGAAGCAAGTCACGAGGGATGCAGCTGGTTTGTCTGTAGGAGAAGTGGAGACTAAAGTGTCGACGACATACACGCAGTATACGACTATAAGTCAAAAGGAAGGTAAGAACAGTCGAGCAGCAACGGAAGCCCTCTTCTACTGGGCACTGATGGGACGACACTTGGATTCGATGCAGGATGACCAATCAAATGTGAGCGTTGTGACAAACAAGCATAGCGATGCAAGACTGACCGCGATCAAGTCGGGTTCGAAGGCTTGAATGATGCACAACTTGAGGCCAGCTGAGCAGGCGGGAAGGAGAAGGGAAAGGGTGAAGGCATGGAAGGGTACACACAGGAGACCGGGAACGAGCTGCACATGATCTGGAAAATACTTGGGCTATGCAAATGACGGAAGGTCAAATTGATACATGTACAAATGACGCCTGACCTAAGATCACATATGAGACTAGTTCTTCTGTTTCTTTCGTTTGTCGATCGAAGCCCGAAGAGCGATCTGATATAAGCGCAGTCCACATATCCTGACTAGAGAACACACCTGTTTATCACGTAATGAAGCAGTCTTCTTGCCTCTGACTCTGTTCGAGCTATTTGATCAGCCTCTAGTCTCGCGTTAAAAGAAGGAATGGACATACTGTAGAGCCATCATGATAGGCTTATTCTTAGACTTCTCCCTATTAGTAGAAGAAGAAGGTGCTTCCTTCCTCTTTTTACCCTTGAAACTACCAAACTTGTCCCTACCCTCTCGACCTTTCTTGATACTCTCCATCCTCTCTTCGTAATCTGCCTTGGTCTTTTTCCTGGGTCCCAAGATTTCTTGCTCGGTCAAGAATCGGTCGGCTTCGTCGGTACCTTTGATATGTTTCTTGGAAGCTTCTAAAGCTGCTAATTTACGTTTGGCGGATGTTGAGGAAGTGGTGTCAACTAGGTCTTTGGCGGCTTTGAGTCGGAGTTCGTTGAGGAGGGCAAAGTCGGCAGGTGTCAGGATCTGCAAATCAGCATTGACGCGAGACACGAGAATAGAATTGTTTTCTTACCTTTTGTTGAGCCAGAAGAGACAGCTTCTTGGTAGCGTCGGTAGCGGCAGAAGGAGCGGCGGAGACCACAGATTTGGCATCATCATCGCCGTCCATATCCACATCCTCCTCATCCTCTGCATCCTCGGCCTCATCCATCATCTTGGCCTTCTTCCTTGGTGCATCTTCGCTATTTTTTCCCTTCTTCCTCTTGGGTTCATCGTCCTCACTATCGCTCAACTCGATCTCGTCACCGCCCTCAGACACTTCCTCCCAGCCGCTCGAGGCCTCAGATGCATTAGACTCCATATCCCAATTATCCCATCCTGCCTCGTCGTCCTCATCGGGGAGTCCGGCATCCGAATCATCACTGATACCTCCATTTGCTTCCTTTCGCATGGCTGCAAAGTGCTCATCGAGTAGTTCCAGACCTTCGATACCTTCTGTATCTTTCGTGTGACCGTATGCGAGAGCTTGTCCTTCGTTGTGACCCATCGTAGCGGCTTTTCCCTGGTCATCAGCTTCTGGCCGATCAAAAGTGGACGCAAAGACTTACTCGCTCCCTTCGCTTGAGAATAGCAGGATTGACTTCTCGGAACAATTGTAGAATACCCCTGGAAGCAGTCACGACACCCTTATCTTTACTCTTCCTGTATTCAATCAAATCACTGAGCAGATCTTCCTCCATACACCAAGGTTGTCTCCTACAGACTTCCCGAATAGCGTTGATACCAGCGGCAATGACCTCGGCGCCGACTCCTGGATGAACGAATTCCTGAGCGAGTTTCCGGATGACGGGCGTCAAGACATCCGGGGGTGTCAATTCGTGTACCGATTGAGCGAGCGAGACGAGGATGAGGGTGACTTGGAGTTGGTGGTAGGTGAGGTATTTAATGATGTAGGAGTAGAACCCTAGAACACAGAGCTTGTGAGCTCCCATGACTCGGGAGAGGAGCTGCATGATGAGAATCTTGTGTTCGAGCGAGTACTGTTTGTCTGTCTGTCAGCTATGTCCATCAACCAGAAGCTCACCATATCGATGGATCTGGTCATATAGTCTCTCGCCGAAAGTCTGGGGATCGTGCAGCAGCTCTAGAGCTGGGAAGTTCGGTAAAGCTCCAAGACCATCTGCCTTGTGCTTTCGTCTCTGATTGTCAGTTTGACCCGGTATCAAAGAGCCAGACGTACTCTGCCAGCCTCCTTATTTAGAGTCTTGAGCATCTTGGCACCCTTTCTCGAGCTCGTATTTCCTACATTCAATTTATGCTGATAAGCATTGATATCCTTCCTAGCTCTTCCGATATCGTTGTCGTCCTCGTCCGAATCAGGTTCCCCATCCTCATTGTCCGATCCAAGGAAGAAATGAATAGCAGCCGATTGGACCTTGGTATTTGGATGGAAGACTGCTAAAGACACGATCGAAACGGTCTTGGCGTCTGTCCAGACTTTCTTTTTCCATAGTTCTCGAACCATCATGACTGCCCACATTGCTTCACCGCCCTTCTCCTTGCCTTTGCCTTTCCCCTTGTCACCGATTACCTCGGCACCCATACCGCTTTCTACCATTCCGAATAACAGACTCTGTACGACTCGGTTCAAGCGATGATTCTTGGTTTTTGCGTTTGAAGTTTTCAGATCGGTTAGAATTGTTTGTCGGATGACTGATCGAAGGGCGGAAGGCACATGAGGAAGGAGGGGTAGCAGGGTTTGCAGTAATCTTTGGGTCAGTCAAGCTCCTGATAAGTCCACAAAGACTCACTCGATAGAGTCAATGACGTCCTTGTTCCTCAGCATGACCATGTTTCTAATGATCGTCCTTCTGATCTCCCCAGTGACGGCTCCAGCACCCATCAGGAGTCCCTTCAGCTGAGCAGGCAATTCCTTCGTCTCCTCCGGGTAACATTGCGCTACTTGACAGATAAAGGTGATCAGGTCGGAGAATAGTTCCTCATCTTTATCTTTACTATTCTGAGTCGATGAAGTCGGTGTAAGGGAATGTAGGCGTAAAAGCGAGAGGTAATGGTTGTATTGCGTCAAGAACTCCTCCTTGTATCCGGTCGGGTCACGCTGTCTGTCAGCTTAGAACTTGACCTATCGCGCTACAAACATACCTTTATCAGATTCTGAAGCTGAGGTAGGTTGTTTGTGAGGAGGATACCCCTCGAATTCCTTGATTTACCCATTAGTATGGATATATGAGTATATGCTATAGGCTTGATTCAGAAATCATAAAATCCTTGAAAGACGCGAAGATCAGATAATTTATTATTCTTTCATTTATTTAATCAATTTATCCCATTCAATCGATTAGCCGAGAGTAACCGGATTCGGCAATATCCGATAACAGCTACGCGCATCGTCATTCTGTACGCTGATGCTCATACTGGCCAGCACTATCAGTCTACCCTATCAATCATGCTAATCAAATCAGCATTATTAGCACTACCACTACTAGCAGCCGCTATCCCTACAAAGCGGGATCAGCTTGTACTTGGTGATCATGATATACACTCGCTTGCGGAATCATCGAAAGAGCTAGTGGGCGATATCAACCTTGATCTGAATGAGCTCAGGCTAGTTCAGTTCGGTGAAGACGAGTCTCCAGTGTGAGCTGACCCATCTTACTCCTCGCAGAAGCTGACCACCAGTTGGATCTCGGAATGGGAGAAGATCGAAGCTAAGGTAGCTGGCCGGAAATTCTTCGACATGTAAGTCAACTTATCTGCCGGTCCGGTCGGCGCTGATGGGCAGTACTGATTCCCCAACGCTCGGCATAACTAGTTTCATGTCACCCTCCGGAGGTCCTAAGAAGTATGGTGAGTATTTATCCTCGTCCGTTACTGAAGATCGCGGCTGAGGGCAGAATACCCCAAACCTGGAAAGCAATCCAAGGCAATCAAGAAAATGCACGAGACACTAGATATCGACCATATGAGGGCTTTCTTGACCAAATTCTCCGGTTTCAGGACAAGGTACTATCGATCAGAGACCGGCAAGCAGTCTCAGCATTTCTTGTACCAGACCATCCAGGAGGTGAGAACGCGTTGCGATGCCGGGAGTCCAGCTGATATTCAGATAGCGTCCAAGTCGGACGCCAATATCACTATGCGAGAATTCGCCCATCCTTGGGGTCAGAACTCAATCATTGTTCGGTTCGAGCCTTCCGCAGAGGTCAAGAATGCTCCCACAGTAGTCATTGGTGCTCATCAAGATTCCACCAATCAATTCCCCTTCCTCCCCGCCCCGTAAGCTAGCACCTCTGCTCTTGTGGATGAGCTAATTTCCAGTGGCGCCGATGATGACGGTTCGGGAACTACCTCTTCTCTGGAAGGCCTTAAAGCCCTTGCCCATGCTAACTTCACCCCCTCGCTTCCTGTCGAGTTTCACTACTTCTCAGCTGAAGAGGGCGGTCTACTCGGATCTCAGGCCATTGCCAAGAGCTACGAAGAGGAGGGCAGGAAGGTTTTGGCCATGTTACAAATGGACATGACTGCTTGGGTCAAGAAGGGTACGGAGGAGCGGGTTGGTATCATTCAAGACTTTGTTGATCCCGCTTTGACCTCTTTCATCGAGGAGCTCATCGCTGAGTACCGTGAGCTGCTCTCTCTCGCAATCAACGTCATGAGCTGATCAAGTAGTCGACATTCCCGCTGTCAAGACTCAATGTGGATATGCTTGCTCCGACCATGCAAGTTTCGGTAAAGCCGGCTACCAATCTGCTTTCGCGTAAGCCTCCTTCTGGTCGCGTGATGAGCGCGCTGACTAGTAGCATCGAGAGCTCATTTGAGGATTCCAACCACAATATCCACACGTCTCAAGACACCATGAACCACCCCGAGTTTTCGTTCGATCACATGAAGCAGTATGTTTAGCACCGCTTCTGGAGGAACAGAGACTGACAAGCAGGTTTTCCAAGATGGTTGTCGCATTCGCTGTCGAGTTGGGTAATAGTAAGCAGTAGCGTCTTCAGGATACTTGGGCCACGGAGGTCACGGAAAGCAGGCGATGAGTTCTCGTCGTCAAGGGCAGTCTCAGTGTTCATTTAGCATGCATACAACAATGTACGGGTACAACTGTGAGAAGAGGACCAGAATCCTTCTCTCGGCGGTCCGAAGTTACCGAGGTGGTTTCTACGTGTTCATCAAGTCTTGAAAACGATGATCAAGATCAAGAGAATGAATATCAGTGCGACGATCGTTATTGTCGAGCCTGTCGGTCAGCTTCATTAGGAAAGAGAGACCAGACATATAACTGACCGTACTGCTTTGCCTCATCTGCAACTTTGTCTAACCTCTTCCTAGCTCTCCCTAAACTAGCAGCTGTGCGGTCCATAGCTCCGTCAGTGTCCTCCAACAATTGATGATGTACATCCAGCTCATCCCCAATTTGCATCGACAGCTGATTCTGACGATTAATTGATGTAGACAAGTGGTTTAGACGTTCGTCCTGATCATCCATCAGAGTTTGTTGTTGAGTTACCATTTCCGATTCTGTAATCCGAGAATTGTCTTCTGGATCATCTCTGAATGGTGTTGTACTTTGGTTCGAGGGGTAGGAACGTGATAATGGTTGAGATTGAGAGGTAATGATTGGGGTTGGGGGTTCGAGGTGTATACGCGGTGTTGCATCACGATCCTCAAACGGGTTGTCGGTGGTCGTGTCTATCGATGCTAGAGGTGGTTCAGGAACAGCAGCCTTTGGTCTATTCAATCAGATAGTGGTCAGTCCAAACGCAAGGTTCACTCACACTTCCCGTGTCAACGCACTAGCCTTAGCTCTCCCAAGTTCATCCTCGCTCAACATCTCGACGAGTCGATCATAACTATCCCCAATCTCTCTCATCTGCTTCTCGACCTCACTCTCTCCTTTCTTTCCTTTACTGCTATTCAAGCCATTCTGAGTTAAACCATCTTGGATCTGCTGTAGATCCCTCTTGATTGATGAGAGGTTTCGGACAATTGTATTCGTGGAAGAAGCGGAGGGGGCTATGTTCAGAGAGATGATTCGTTGTCGCTCCAATAAGAGTTGAGACGTTGACGTGAGTCGTCGCGAGAGGGACGCAAGGGTAGGTGAAGGATTGGACATTGTGTGGGCAGAGTGTTAGTTGTCCAGGTCTAGGCAGGATGGAGGGGCATAGCCGTAGATCATCTCAATTTATATGGAGGGACTGGATATGTTTCACCTTCCGCGGATCAAGTTGCGTGAGATTTGGCTTGACATGCACACCTGCGACATCATAGTACAGCATGCAGGATCTCGTTGTACTCACCCCGCATCTAGTAGAGAAGATCAGAGCCATACTAGCAACGGACCTTGACTTGCCAGAGGAATTACAAGTTCAACTACGATCAGGGCTCGACACCTACACCAGCCATGCAGGGCAATCTCAAGCGATTATCGAGACCGACGAGACCGAGGTCCTTGAACCCCTCACAAAAGCGAAGCCTCCGACGATCGATATCCTAGCCCTGGAGCATCTCTCTCGATGGGCCACTTCCGATACTACTTCCCCCGGGTTGAAAATCAAGAAGATAGATCCCTCCGAATACGGCATGATCCCCTTACTCTCCGGTACAGAGTTATACATCCCTGCTTCCCAACTTCCCGTCCTACCGAATGAAACAACGATCAATCCTTACCTCCCTTCTTACCTATCACCACTTCCCCCATCATTCGGCTCGGAATATCGATCACTCACCCGCCAATTATCTACAATACTTAATATCCTGTTCTCTATATTCGGATCTGGATTCGCGGTTTATGTAGCAGCAACGACTGGGGGCGGGTATGCTAGGGAGAAGGGGATATTATTGGGGATATTAGCTGGGATCATAGTCGGTATAGCTGACGGGGCACTCGTGTGGATATTCCGGCAGAGGGTCAAAGAGGGGAGAGAGGAGGGTAGGAAGTTGGCTATCAAGCTTGCCAAAGGGTCAGGTGGGGATGGCAACGTGGACAGTACAGGGACATTGGAAGGGAAAGGCGAAGTGGATGATTTGGTAGAAGGGAGAGATCGGCCACAGATCTTGGAAGTCCCGGAAGAGGAGATCAAGACAATGAAGAAAGAAATCAGGCTTCGTCGGCGGCCTATTGGCGAGAAATCGTGACGACCATCCACCACAGTGTATATCACATCGTTGTACATGTATTATGAAATACTATACAACTTGTTGCCACGGACCAGCACTACAAGGCCGCGACAGCCACCTGCGCTTCATCTCGACTCTGCGTCTTTGCCTCTTCCCTTTCTAGCTTTTCCTTAGCCTCTTTAGCTTTCACCGAAGCCCAATAAATTTTCATATGTTCCTTCCAGATCCCCAATGCACTCTCCATATCCTTGTCCAAGGCCTGATGCCTGGCATCACTAGTGGGATGTGTTCTCAACATTGCAAATCGATTCTCGATCTTGGTCTGTCCAGTCGAGGCATTATCAGCTTCGACAGCTGCCATTAACTCCCATAAATCCTGGGCTGCTCTTGGATCATATCCGGCTGTTGCCATTAACTATCGCGTCAGCGCTCCAAATTAATAGGAATGTGCACGGGAAGCAAGACGGACCTTCAATCCCACTGCATCTGCTTCTTCTTCGAGTTTCCGTGAGTATGCCCTTGTAGCAACGACATCATTTAGCCAATTGATACAGACCCCGGCTGTATCGGTAATGAGGGGAAATGAAATTGTGAGAGCGAATGATATCCCTCGAAGTACATCGAATGCGACGGCAGCTACATTGAGGAACTATTGTCAGTCCAGCTCCGCACTGAAGCTATGCACCCTCACTCCTAGATTCTCGACGCTATGCCGCTCCACCACATGGGCAACTTCGTGAGCGAGTACCGCTGCTAACATGGCATTGTCCTCTGGTAAAACGTCCAGTAATCCCGTATACACGAATACGTCCTTGCTAGGAAGTGCGAAAGCGTTCATCTGTGGCTGTCTCGTAAGTTAAGGTTCATTTCATAAGCACAGAGACAACTCACCAAGTCCACAACATACAGATTCCAATCTGCCGATTCCAGCTTCTTTAACGGATTACTGGTAACAGGCCTGAAGGGCATGAAGGTACTCTGTGCGACTCCACTAGGTTTATACCTAGCTTCCAGTTCTCTTCCCTCACTTGCTTCCCTCTCTGAGATCACCCGAGCGATGTCGCCAGATCCTCTAGGAGGCCATGAGGCGCCGGAAACTACTGTGTGATCTTGTTCTTCGAGAGCGGTTATGAGGCGGGTCATTATTCGGGATATACGTTGACAGCGCGGGTCACTTGGTGGGAGTAGGACGGGCCCATCTGCTTTCAGTGCTTCTTGGTGTCTGCTATCAGCTGTGTCTAGCAATTATGCGATGTGGACCTTTGCTTACTTTCTACGAGACCAAGCCAGCTCTTCCCCTTCTGACATGAGCAATAACCTCCATCTTCCTGTTCGTGGCGATTGATCCAGTCCAAGCGCAAAGACGATACATAGAGCGAAGATCTTATTGTAAGCATCGCCTTTCCTGATTCATCAAAGATAAGCTCACAGGAATCTGGAGAAGGAGATATGAAGTCCGCTTATATTTCTTCCACAATCTGCTTCATCAGCTCCCTTCCGAGGTGAGGAAGCCGAGAGCTTACCTATACCTCCATACAAATGGTAAGAAGAGTAGACTAGCTCTTGTTATACCTAGTAGTGTCGACTTGATTGCGGGCAGAGCAACGAAGAAGACATCCTGTCGTCTCCGCGTCGGGTGGAATTGCCGGCTCTGGACTGTGACAGGGAATTTGTTTGCGAGTCGTATGGTGCTCGAAGTCATAGGGAGCTGTGTCAACGGTAGTGGCGACAATATAGATCTACCGAGGCCGGTGAGGCCATAGGATAGGTATGGCATGTCATTGACGTGTGAGACGAAGACGAAGACGAATCCAGAATTGATGTGCCAAGAAGTGCGTCGGCGTTCTCGGTTAACTCCACGGCTGTTTTGCTGGAATGACCGTTTTCATGGCATAAGTGGTAGTGCCGCTGTGCGAGAGCCCTGTGTACACGACGAGATGCAATTAGGTATGCATGATGATACAGTATTATGGGCTTGTCATGTTACGCAGAAAGCTATCGAATCGAGTCATATAAGATGTGAGGCGTAAAAAATCAAAACATTCTCTATCCACGACGCGGTCCTACGACCGCCTAGCCACGCTCCTCATCATGAGCGTCCACTCTGGGTTTCTCCAGAGGTACACCCTGTGCTTTCCTCTCTCCAGCAAGTGACTGAGCGAACTTGGATCTCTCCCTGAACCATTGACCGTAGAAATAGAATACGTAAATCGGGACGGTAACGATTGCGGCTAGGATAGCGAGGATTGTAGTTGGCCATTCGAGGTGAAGTTTGTAATCAGTTCCACCAATGTTCTGGTAGACTGACATTAGCTCTAGCATAACAAAAGGTGAGGAGTACTTACAGGGCGTTGAGTACATGACTGCAATACCTGCTAGGAAATCACGGGCGAGACCGTTTCCACCAGTTGCAGAGGCAGCGTATGGGCCGTATGCTGCGATCATACTGGGAATCAGCGACGCTCTATGGACCGAGTAGACGAATATTAGGCAGACTTACTAGTCAATGGTAGACATGTAAATTGCGTAATTGGCAATAGCGACCATTGCAGAGAAAATCATGGGCGCGATCCAGTGAACATGGGGAGGACCTAGCGAAGTCCACGCGAAGCCAAACAGACCAATTGTCTCTAAAGGTGCAGCTGGATGTCAGACGTTTCGAATTGAGAAGAGGAGATTACATACTGTATAAGAGCCACCAAAGTCGAAGCTCTGGGGGGTGATCTGGATTTTTCTGGAGAATGGCCCGTTGTCTCCTGAGAGGTGGAATATAACTACCCCATGCAATGAAGTATCCAATCGCCAGTCTGTCGGTCAGCAAGAGACTTTTTGAACGACGAAGGAAACATACGGGACGAAAGTAAGAGCCATCTGCTGAGTTGAGAAGCCCCACTGAGCATATACAGGGGTGAAAGCCTCCAGGAAAGTGAAAATCAGAGCATCACTGAATCCACTCAATAGCGAGCAGAATAATACGATGGGCTCTGTGGCGAACATGACAAAGGGCCGAGCCCAGGTGACCAGAATTTCTTTGGCAGAGAATCGTTCCGAGAATTTTCGTAGTTCGTTGGGTCCATATACATTTGTTTGACCTTCGGCACGCATTTTCTTGGCTATTTTGTCGAGACAAATAGTAGTTCGTGTTTCTGGGACGATCAAAAGGTGAAGGATTTGGGTAGCGGCTCCGAAAATGAGTTGAGTCCAGCAGATCCAGCCCCTGCATGTTAGCTATATTCGCCGCATGGAACATCATAATCAAATTCACCAATTGAGATTTGCCTGGATGAAAGGTCCAGCGAGAGGACCGATGACTGAACCAAAGACTGAACTGAAGACGATGAATGCGACGGCGTATTGCTGGGTATTCGGGTCGTATAGATCGGCGACCATACCCAAAGTGACGGATCCACCAGCCGAAGAAAGACCACCAAGAGCACGAGCGACAACAACCGACCCATAGTTGGGTGCCAATGCAGCAAGAATCTGCCATACTGGAGCATCAGCTTGAGCTGACATAGACATAAGAGACGTACTGTTGACAAGGAACAATGAAGCTTGTAGTGTCCACCGCCGACCTAATTCTTCTGACCAGGGCGCCCAGAGCTCACATCCGAAGGCGTAGCAGATTAAAAAGACCATTTGACCCACTCGAGCCGCTTGAGCAGAAATACTGAATTTTTCCGTTAAAAAGTCGACACCGTTGGCATAGATCGATGCGTTGACTGATCATCAGCTTCACCTTATTACAAGTAGGAAAGACTAACAATTCATGGAGCACTGAACGACAAAGATGACGCTCAACACTGTCCACTTTTTCTTCGTTGACCAGGTATATGGCAACTTGTCCATCACTTCGTGCTGTTGCAGGATATGATTTCCATCATCCCTGTCACCCGGTCGTCCCACTTTCTCATTCTGTATCATGTCTCCCTTGTCTTCCACCTTCGCTTTGGGTGCTCCTGTCCCGGTCTGATTCGACGACGAGGGAGTAGACATGTCGATAGCTGTAATCTCGCTCGCATGATCGTCATGCTGTCTTGTCTCTGTCATTTTGGTCTATGCTTTTTGAGCAGTTTGACAGTGGTAATGATACAGAATCAATCATTCAGATCATCTATAGTATAAGTATCTCTTTACAAATCTCATAGCTGACGTCAAGCGAGACCAGGATGTCTTCAGGTGATGATCGAATTTGGCGAGTGCCGGAACCCAAGGGGTCCAAGGGGTCGGAAGCGGGTCTAGTGAAGGGCATGACGAGGACTCCGGTCATGATTAGATATAATTAGAACAAAATGTTGACCGTCTGCGGCAGTGGCGCAATAGCAAGAGGGAAAGAAGGGGGAGATGATGTGATTCGGAATGGTTTTAGTTAACCCTGAAGACTTCGCCGATCACACCGTTCTCGGCATTGCGTGTGGGTCATCTCTCGTCTATTGTGTCTCGTATCAAACCAACAACTATCGTTCTGACGACTTCGGCCAAGCATCGAGTCGAGGATGGAAGTCGTTCAGTGGAATTCCCCGCAACTTCGCTCTCACAAAGGATGTCTAAAGCACTCGATTCTATGAGGAACAGTAAGGCGCATAGCGTGTTTGAAAGGATTCCTTTACCCCTGGATGCAGATTCTTTCCACACAACTGTCACGGCCTTGCCCATGCAGCTTCGTTACAATGTTGATGGCCGGCTCACTGCTTACTGACCGAATTTATTACACCTCCATTGCCATCATCCTGCAGATCTATTTCGCGGTATCGTTACGAGGCATATAATGCAAATCACAGTGAGTGGATACCCACGTATGGGAAGTAAGTCATACTGATGGTTGTTCAGCACGACGACAACTCGCCCGTACTTCAGTATGTCGTTGTCGATCTCAACTCTACGTGGACGCATGATTCTATGCAGGGTAAGGTGGACAGGTGAAATTCGTTACCCGAATGCTGATATCCAGCTACACTAGGGGATGGAGCTTTGCCGTATTATTTCGGTGGAACGATGACTAGGACTACCGGCGAAGTAGATCTCTTTATCCCGAGAATCGTCTGACGAAACTTACAATTAGGGCAATTACATGACGTTCACATTCAATGGGACAGCAGTATACATCTATGGCGCCAAGCGGCCCAAACATGGGATCTACTCTGGTAAGACCTCTATGCAAACTCAGTGAGGAGGCTAATTCGCAGTCTCTCTCGACGACGGAGATCCCCTGTTACAAAGTGGGAGGGGAAGCGGCATGAGCGACTTGCAGTCACTACTGTTTGAAAAGGGGGATTTGGATCCAGACAAGGAGCATAAAGTCGTCGTCACCAATTTACCCTCCCGCACAGACCTATCAGGTAAGTAATCGATGGACTGCTTGGTGACGGGACACACGCTTATATCTCAGGCTATGATGAGAGGCAGCTCTACTTGGATGTCGATTATGTTGTCGTGGAGACCGCGATGTCAGACATGATTTATACTACCACCATCGATGACACCTCATCGTACTGCGAGTATATGGGAAGTTGGGGTAACAGCCGACCGCGAGCGCCTACGTAGTACTACAACACCACTGCCCACTACACTTATACCATCGATAGCTCCGTCACTTGCAGGTGAGTCACGGGGTTCCCAGGGCATCGCTCATCTTAGATTCAACGGCTCCTCAGTACAGGTCTTTGGTTCACTTGACAGCGATCATGGAAAGTATTTTGCGAGGTCAGTCTATCCCTTAGTCTCATTCGTTGCTGACCCAAAGTCTCGATGGTGACCGTGACACAACACATAATGGAACATATTATACGTCCGCCTATCAGGTACCTCGTACGCAACATTGGATAGACCTCGCTCACCATTGTAGTCTACACAGCCAGTGGACTGAATGATGGACCTCATACCGTCACGCTTACAAATGGGGATCAAGATCGATTTCTCAATCTTGACTATCTAGTCGCAAATTCAACAATCCAACCAGGTACTGAGCCAGCGGGAATCGAATCTACTAACCCCGACTCGCCAAACGAAGAGGGCTCTGGGTCGGCCGCTATCATTGGAGGAGCAGTTGGCGGTGGGCTGGGGTTACTACTTCTGGGGCTGCTTGCTTGGTTTCTGTGGCGACGGAGGAAGCAGAAGAAGGGCGAGTCTGATTATATGGATAAGCCTCCTCTTGACTTGACGGGAGACGAGATCCGCCCGTTCAGGGATAGTACGACACCTCCGTCCGATGGCCCTGCTTCGACGCACCACCCCTCGGCAAACACTGTTACTGAATCGATGTATGGGCAACATCATCCAGGAAATATTAGCGGTGATTCGGTATACGGACAGGGACAGGGCGATACATCAGCAACTTTTCTTACGATGATACCTCCCCCTCCACCTTCCTCGAATACGTCCTACCCACCTTCATCTGCCGGTCATACACAGCCCCCTCTCATCGGCCCCTATGCAACCGGTCCGCAAAGCCAAGATCGTACAACATATTACACATCGAGTGAAGCAGGTACCTTTGGTCCTCCGCCACCTCTACCGGGACCATCACCTATAACTCGATCGTACAAATCTCTGGCAATCGCTTTACCATTCACAGCACGACGACCTCCCACCATGGCGTCCTCGGATGAATCGACATCTCAGACGTCATCAAGGATGTTCATTCCTGGAAGAGAGATGGATGCGGGTCCATTGAGTTCTACCACTCAAGAATCGCATGAGCTGGAGATGTTGCCTCCCGACTATGTTCAAGCGACCGAACCTCTTCCCGGCCAACGACCTCAAACTGGAGTCTGATGAATAGATTGGGGAATGAAGAGGTGTCTATGGCTGACCAAATGTTATCTGAGTACCGGCATGTATGATCTACGGACAGGCTGCTGATCCAATTCGAAATGTGACAGCTGATCTCTTGTTTTTCGGTGACTTACGATCCGTTCTTCTGTTCTTTTCAGACAATGCCAGGGGTCACTTCTGGACTACAACTCCTTTCATGGTAACAAGGAGAGATGCCAATCCTCCTTTCCCTCTGCTGACCGCGTTGCTGACGAGTGAAAGTCCACTTCGAACGGGTAACCTGGTGGAACTCACGGAAACAATACTGACTTTCATCTGTCATCAGCCGCCGTGACTAGGGCGACCTTCCCGAGAGATCTCAGCATCCAGCCAGATTACACGACGACAGAACCAGCCCATGTCGAGGTAAAATATCGCCTAAGGACCCTTTGACGCACAGGATCGGCGAGAAGGATCTCCCAGGGGCTACCTTCGAATTGCTTAAGAGACAACATTCAATTCCAATGATCAACTCCGTAGATCACTCATCTCCCCTACGCTTACAGAGTGGGAAGTGTAGTACAGAGGCGGAGTAGACTTCTGGAAGACTCTCCTCTCCCCACATCTTGCTCTTCGACAAAGATGAGAGTAACAGTAAGACCACCCACTGTAGTGAGATGGAGAGACTGATGGGTAGCTGGATGATACTTCGCCTCTGATTCAATACGTCTCGGTTGATCCTGAGAAGCCATGGAGACAGGACAGCGCAGGTTAGTCTAAGGTCTCGAGGTTGGGTTGAATACTGATAATTAGATTCCAAAGATGGCGCAATCAGCAAGTATTTCAGGCAGTCAATGACCAAAACCACAGGACAGGTATATCATACCACACCGTCTGGTATCAAGCTAAAGCGGAAAGGGCAACTTTATGTCACTCGAATTCATTGGGACCGAGATATACGTCTACGGTGCCAAGAGGGGTAATCATGGAAACTACTCTGGTACGTCGAGCGACCCTTATCGTTACTCTGTATATTGCTAATGATCAGTCTCTCTAGACGGGGCCGATCCCGTCGTCCAAAGTGGAATGATTGCGGATCCGGGTACATATCAATCGATATTGTATCAAGCCGCCAAGCTGAACGGCAATACAACCCATCATATCCAATTGACGAATCTTCCTGGTGAGTCATGTGAACAAATCCTATGAAGCTGCTAATGTCAGAGGGCGATCGTAATTCGTTCGTCGACATCGACTTCATCGTCATTGAGAATGACATGTATGTGTCGGTCTGATATTTCCGAAACGAGAGCTGATGTTCAGCAAGGACGAGGAGATTTTTACTACTCGATTAGATGATACCTCGCCAGACTGTCAGTATACCGATTGGGGTATCGGACCTCCAACGAGGCCCGAGATGTACTACAATACCACCGCCCATATTTCGCAGACGAGAGGAGATCGAGTGATCTGCAGGTGAGCCGGGGAACTAGGGTCAGACTAACGGTAAGCTTCAATGGGACGTCAATAGAAGTGATTGGTGGACTCGTAGATGACCATGGTAATTATACAGTCAGGTGAACCGGATTCCCTTCGTCAGTGATACGTCAAAGCTGATGGTCAGTATTGACGGTGCACCTGTCACTACCTTGAACGGATCGTATCCTAGTATTATGGCTCAAGCTACCCGTAAGTTCACGCCCTTGAAAAAGGCTAAACCCAGTTTTCATCGCTACCAACCTCAACGATGGGCCACACATGATCACCATGACCAATATCGAGTCATCCTTCGATCTCGATTACATGGTGGTCAATTCCACTATTGATCCTGCGGTCCAGATCAATCTATCCGGGACGACCATTAGCGATCCCGTCAACCCGGTTCCGGTGCCTTCACCTAGTAGAGCGACCAAGCCGGACATGACGGACGATAACGGTAACGCTGGTCTTATCGGAGGGATCATCGGTGCCGTTGCAGGTCTTACACTGCTTGGTTTACTAGCTGTGTTACTCCTGAGGAAGTGTCGAAAGCGGTCTCGTCCCACCGATAACGATTTTCGAGCGAAGTATTACCGTCCCCACCCTCCCTCGCAATCAAGTAGTTTTCGTCCATATCAAGTCGACCTCTCAGCGGCCGAGATCAGTCCATTCACAAATGGCCTTTATACCTACCAGGACAGTCCTGGAGATTACAAACATTCACCTCTGATCACTGGTCCTCCGCAATCGGCACTCGCTTTTCACCCTTATCAATCTGGTATTCCCAGATCACCAGCTTCCTCAGTCAGTACCACAAATCTCATTCTCGGTATCAATCCTGCCCTAACGCCACTTCCACGGTCCAAGAGAAGAACCGATCGACAAACTTCGATTTCAGACATCGTTAATGCTATGCCTGAAACGGCTGTCACTTCAGCATGGAAAGGGACGGATGAGAGGACTTTTGGAATGTATAATCAACCGAGATCTGGAACAGCGGGATCTGTGTCGGCTACGATCCCGGGGTCGGCAGGAGAGTCATCGTCAGGTCGGTCACCTAGACCTAGAGGTGCTCAGTTCTCTCTGCCCCCGCTTGCACTGCGGCCAAAGATGTTCGTTCTGGGACAGGATGGAGAGGTGGAGCCATTGGGCTCACCTGGAGGATCTGGGCGGAGTAGTATACTCACTAAAGTAGAATAGGAGATGGAATGATATGTATTGTCTCCGCATGGTATAATTCTCGCACACATGCATACACAAAGGCTATGCGAAGCATAAGCGTCACTCGATAGCCTCTATACACTACCAAGCAATCCTTGCCAATATACCGGTGGGGTACTTTCTGACCAGATACTTCCTACCCTCATCAAGAAGGAGAATACCAATAGCGAATGCAAACGGCAAGAAGATATGTTCAACCGGAACGCCCTACTCCATTAGCTCCCTCTGGGCCTATGATGAAGGACTTACCCTTGTCAAGAATGTATTTTGGAAGAATGGGACGTAGCTGAAGAAGAAGAGGAAGGCTAAACTTGCAAGCATAGCAGGTGGGATCCACCAGTTTCCAGCTCCTGAAGTTGAGGAGAAGGGGTTGTGCTGGAATATCGAGAGTCGTCGTGTTCGGGTCGCGAGCAGATTACCCCATTGCATACCGACCAATGTGAAGAAGTAGCTGGGCATCAATGAATTTTAGGATGAGAAACGAAAAGCTTACATCGACTGAGCAACATTGATGGCTTCATTGTAGGCATCAACATCGTACGACTCGGGTAGGACACCATAAGACATGGCACTAGGCATGAGCGATCCTTCCAGTACGAGAACGAGGGTGACTTACATGTCCGAGAATTTGAATCCCTTCCTTTGGAGATACCAGAAAGCCATACTCATTGCGCACAGACTTTCCAGAATACCAAGGAAGAAATAAGCATGGAAAAGTAATTTCCAATCGACCAAACGATCTTTCTTAACATCCCTAGGTCGACGAGTCATGACTCCCATTTCTGGTTTTTCGAAACACAGTGCGATGGCGGGTAGGACATCGGTGACGACACAGATCAAGATCATTTGGATGTTGGAGAGTATCTGAGGTAGACCGAATAGAACATTAAGGAGGATTGGCATGAGTTCTGAGAAGGAGCCGGCGGGTAGGAGGTACAAGCAGGTCTGGTATCAGCTATGGTCGCAATACTTGATTTACCTTTTTCAAGTTGTCAAATACTGTCCGACCGTACTGAACTGCGATGACAATCGAGGAGAAGCTGTAGGTGAGTGATGCGCAAGAAAGGACGGACAAAAGTAAAGGAAACTCACGATTCGAGTAAAACCAAATCGGCAGCTTCCATCGCAACGTCACTTCCGCCACCCATCGCAATACCGACATCAGCAGCCTTGAGCGATGGCGCATCATTCACACCATCACCGGTCATTCCAACGACACAATCTCGTTTCTGGAACTCCTTGACGATACGCAATTTCTGCTCAGGTGTAGTCCTGGCAAAAACGATCTCTCGGTATTGACAAGCTTGTTCCCATTGACTGTCGTTCATCTCCATGAGATCGGGACCAGATAAAACCAAAGAGCTGGGCAGGTCATCCGACTCCGGGTTGAATTTATCGACACTAGATACTTCGATATCCCGATTCAAGTCGGCGAGACGGTGGAGGCGGGAGGCGTTGGTTACGATGCCGCATTGCTCGGCGATCGCCACGGCGGTAAGAGCGAAATCACCAGTGACCATGAAGAATCGAATACCGGCCCCTCGCATGATACGGACAGTTTCGGGGATATCTGGTCGGGGAGGATCAACGAGACCGACCAAACCGACAATGGTGAGTCCAATGTTCAGTTGAGCAGAAGCGTAGTCGGAGAAATTTAAGTCGTCGAGTGAAGGAGCAAGAGCCATGGCAGCGGACGAAATACTTCGTTTGGCAAGTAATAAGACACGTTGACCTTTGGCTGCCCAGCTCTCCTGAACTTTCGTGAAGCGGGCGATGGTTTCTTCAGTTAGGGCGATAGCGGGTCCACCAGAAGGGTCATTGATATGAGAGCATCGCTTCAATAGGACGTCGGGAGCACCTTTGCACATGAGGATGTAGTCGTCTTTAGTGAATCGTTCATGGGGAGAGACAGGGGCGGGGCAAATCTTGGACGAAGTGACGGGTTGGAGGAGCTAAAGATCAGCTATATCATTATGACGAAGCGGCGTATATACCTTCATCATGTACTTGGTCTTGGAATTGAAGTTCATCTTGAATACCTCTGCCCAATCCGCCTGAGACTCCTTGACAAGTCTGATACTTTCTGCGAATCTGAGAATGGCCGAGTCGGTGGCATCTCCATGTACCAACCTCAGGCCGATAGGTTGATCCATGGTATCTTCATCGAAGACGGCAGAGTTGCAGACTCCAGCAACGGCGGCTAAGGCGGAGACGTTGGCGGCAGTGACGTGACCAGCGACGACTCGGTCTCTGGCGGTGACGACATCTGACTCATCGTCCAGCACGGCGATGTTGGTGACAGTCATTTGGTTCATGGTCAAAGTACCAGTCTTGTCGGAACATAAGACATTGACTGATCCAAGAGTCTCGACCGTCATTAGACTTTTGCAAAGTACCTTGGCCTTTGAGAGGGTATTGGCGATTACAGCTAGCGAGATGGTGACTGAAGCGGGTAGTCCCTCGGGAATGAAGGCGACACAGACAGCGACAACATTGACGACCAGTGCCGAGTTGCTGATAAATCCAGGGTGATCTTTTCGTAACCAGGTAGCCCAGAGGATGATGATGATGACGGCGATAGTGATTGCGATGGATACAATAATGAGGACGAATCGGAGAATCTCCTTTTGAAGGGTGGTGAAGGTGGGAGCGCCAGTAGATGACAATCGAGCGATTCGACCAAAGACAGTCGAGTCACCAGCTTGTATGACTGCACCGAGACCCGATCCACCAACGCATAATGTACCTTGTAAACCGATATTCTTGGTTTCGAGAAAGTTGGAATCGGTATGTTCGATCGTACCCTGAATAGCTTCGGATTCTCCAGTAAGAACAGCTCGGTCAACCCGAAGGTCGGAGGAGACTTCGACGAACCGCAAATCAGCGGGCAGCTACAGATTAGTGTGGACTTTCTCGACTGTAATCGAATTCACCTTATCACCCAGCGAAACATAGACCAAGTCACCGACGACGAGATCTTTAGCAGGCATCGTCATCTGTCGGCCATCTCGGAGCACGTTCACATCGGAAGGCAACATGCCAGCGATAGAAGCCATAGTTCGACCAGTAGAGAAGTCCTGCCAGGCATTCTGCACGTTAGTGCGTGACTAAGCCGACTGCGACACATACAAAGACAGTCTGAATAGTGATGACGACCAGGATGACAATGGCGAGAGCCAAGTTGGAGACTTGAGGAGCTGGTTCACCGAGTGGTTCCCTTCCTTCAGCCAGGTTCACCGAGTCGACAACTCACCAAGCGATGAAGCAGAGGATGGAGGCGATGAAGAGGATAGTACCAAAGCCACCGAAAACATACGACACCCATCTGCCCATTAGCATGATTCAGCACCGACTGACTCACTTGAGAAAGACGTTGGGTCGATGGGGAGTAACTTGATTGGGTCCATTCTGCTTCAATCGCCTTGTAGCAATTTCAGAATCCAGTCCAACTTTCTGGCTGACGTTGAGCCTCTGTAGTGCCTCATCTCGAGTCAAGAGATGCCATTCGAGGTCGGCTACTTCTCTGACGTGATGCCTGTCGATAGGAGGGGCTGATCGTTGCTGAGATTCGGTTACGTGAATAGACAAGGTCCTGTTTGGTTAGGTCACGCTTCAGACTAAACCTGGACACCTACCTGAACTCTCCTACTATACGACTCGCAGTATCACCTCTCTGAGGACCACTGACCAGCGAAACAGAGTTCTGACGTTTCAAGGCGTACTCTCGCGTAGTCTCGGTGTGTTTCTCGTTGGCCTGGATAGTGATGGATCGAGGAATGTTGAATTGTGGGGTGCGTCCTGCGAGGCCGGTAGCCTTCTCTGGATCAGAGGGGAGTGTACCTGATCGGTCCATTGCTAGATGCGAGGATGTGAATAGATATGACGGTGAGAACTGGATGGAGGGAGAATGAAACTGGATGATATTCTGAAAAAGATGGGAAAAGAGCTGATCTTATACCGTCGCCTGAGGCTGTGAGCAATATTCATCAGTGAGAAACGTCCGCGAACAAGCCGATTGGACAGTGCTGATTTGACATTGTCAATTGGGCCAATTGTCGAATTCGAATTTCGCCCCACCTTCTCCGCTGTCCGCAAATCAAGAAATGTTACTACATGAAGCACATCTCGAGTGAATTGAAGAGATGACCCTCGTCTCGGTGTTGATCGGTGAGATGTACCATACACAGGGATCAGAATCTTGATTCGCGGAGTCAAAGGATAGTTTCATGGTTTTGCGAAAATCCCTCTTCTCGTTGGGTGCCAATTCATTATTCGAGCAACCTTCTGTTGAAAGTGAAGGCGTTGTTGATTGATCCTCACGGGACGAAGGGAGCGCATGTATACACCATGGCATAAGCGCCGGTCGACCGGTATAGCTGTATGTATGGCATAAAGGGGAAAGGGTCAGCCTATGTTTAGCAATGGTTGATTTGTTGCTGGCTTTTGTAAGTAGCTGAGTGATTTCGACGAGTTGAGTTATTTTGAGATTGGTCAATTTCCATCCACGTAAAATCGCTCGTTGCCAATTGTTTCCATTTCCGATTTGTACGGTGAATTGAGAATATGCATCAATCATGCATATACTACAGTCATGGACTACCAGTGGGTGATCTCATCATG
This sequence comes from Cryptococcus sp. GC_Crypt_2, assembly GCA_026538405.1. Lineage (NCBI taxonomy): Eukaryota > Fungi > Basidiomycota > Tremellomycetes > Tremellales > Cryptococcaceae > Cryptococcus > Cryptococcus sp. GC_Crypt_2. The sequence continues at coordinate 16,947 of JALPCC010000072.1, read as the reverse complement.
CACTAGTTTTTTAGTGCAATTGATCAAGGCTGATCAAGGAAGCGTGCAGTCTGAAGTGGCTTTTTGTTGAATATCATCATAATCTATGTTGACGCGTCTTCATGCAGTAGCACGTATTCGCGTGAGGATGTACCGAATTTTATTACTAGCCGTCAGCTCGCTTCGCCGAGAAGAAGTGACATGTGCTCACCATCTGAATTGCGGAGCTCGTAGTATCTGGATTTAGGGATCTCTTGGTCGTTGACATGAGTGCCGTTGGTCGAATCAAGGTCAATGACAAATGGTCTGAACTTGAGCTCATACACTCCGACGTCATGTGTATAGCGACCCACCTGACTGACGAGCTTGTTTCTCCATACTCGTTCTTTTCAGTAATTTGACGGAATTGTATGGCAGCATGCTGTTTGGAGCATGAAGGATGGGCTACTGGAATGTCCGTAACCTAGTCGTCAGCTATAGCTCGCTTTCTAGAATTTGGATTTCCTCTTACCACTGTATCTCTTCCAACTAGGTATGCCGATTGTTTGTATATATGTATCAGGTCTGAGCGATTAGTGACCTTGTATGGGATGTTAGAAGACAACAGGCTCTTACCTATCTGCTCAGTCCCCTTGAAGACGTATAGACGCCAATTCTTAAGTGGTTTCCTGGCTTCAGGCGGCTCGTTGTATTTGATTTGAACTCCCTTGACTAGATTGGTCTCTCTTGCTAATAATCCCGAGTTCCCAAAATTTGGTTTCTCAGGTTCTTTTGCCGGTAATTCATCCCCCTATTGTTATTAGCATATTCAGTTGACCTGATGAGACGGTGGACATACATCCTCTCCTGGCTCTTTCTTGACCGTATCTTCATATCTCTTCCTATCGTTGTCTCTCTCCTTCTCCCTATCTTTCTCGCTGTACTCTCCACGTCCACTCCGACGATCGTCGCGGCCACCATCTCTCCTTCCACCCCTGTCGCCATTGGAACCCCTTTCGTCCCGCCTGGAATCTCTATCTTTCCGTGAATGGTAGCTGGGTGATCGCATTCGTGCTGAAGATTGACCTCCACCATCATGTTTATACTCTCTTGTCTCTGGTGATCGCGATCTTCTTCTCTTAGGTGATCTTTCCGAATCTGCCATCTTGCTTGTTGTCACTTCTTGATTCTTGAGGATGAATTGGGACAGACGGTGTCTTGAATGGTCTTGGCTGGAATATTTGATTCCGTCTACTCGTCGCGTCCCCTTCTCATCTTGTTGGAATTCTTGTTTGATACAATTATGACACATTGCAATATGTCGAGAGAAGAACTAAAGAAACATATACGCGCTCTTGATCACGAGCTAGAGCTGTCGACTTTCATCAACAAAGGCACAATCCAAGAAATCAAGGAACTCAAGCTCAGACTCGTGGAATTGGAACAAGAAAACGCAGCTCTTCGAACGACCGAATCAAGGTTGACCGAGACCGAGAATAGGTTGGAGGAAAGCGAGGAAGCAGTCAAAGAGAAGGAAGGTCAAATTGAAAGGCTGAAGGAAGCTGTCAATGGCCTCAAGAGCTCCCTGAGAAACGCTGTCAAGGAGAGAGATGAATGGTCGAATCGCTGGGCTCGGGCGGCGGACTTCTTCGCGAAGGAGGAAGAGGATATCGCGGATACGGCCATGGATCAAGCTACCCAAGCATCTACTAGTGTAGGCTTGCTTGATTTTAGGGATATCATGAGCTGATTGTTAGGCACAAGAGAAAGCAGTCAACAGCTCTTCTGTCCGAAGGCGCAAAGATGAGCGTAGCGCTCAGCAGACGGTCCACACACGCCCGGCCCTTGAGCCTACAGCAACTCTATCAGCATTGTTCGACGATGAAGAGCCTAGTGAACCATCGAAAACTCGCAATGAGGCCGGCATCTCGAGCAAGAAAAAGAGAAGACGTATCGGTGACGAGTCAACCCCAGAGGATGATCCATACAAACCTGCGAGACCTGTGGTGAGCTGACTTGTCTGGTTCAGCTGCCCAAGGAATTGACGCACAGACACCGTTGCAACAAGGCAAGACCAGGCCGCCATCCGGAAGGGAGAGAAAGAGACCCGCCGTTCAGCTTGGCATCGTCAAGCTCGAGACCCCCACTCCCGAACCTGAACCCGAACAACCTGTCGCCCCTTCCAAGAGCGCACGGCACCGGAAGAGACAAGATGATGGTGACGACGGCGAGGAGAGTGATGATGGTATGTTTGTCGTATCAGTCGCGTTCTATGCATTCTGACGTAGTAGCTATCGGCCAGTGGTGATTTAGGGTATGGCTTGATGACACGGCTGTAATGCCACCTGTGGTACGCTATGCATATTGCTATCTATGCGGGATAAGAGTAATCTCCTTGCTCAAATTTGACTCGCTTGCCCTCACCCATACACCTATAAGGCAGCATCCATAGTGCCGCGTTTCCCCTCCCATCCACTTCATCTGCTTTTTCCAACTCGTAGTTCGACGGATTCCACCCTCTAGGTTTCCACCTTGATTGAGTCCATAGGTCTCTGAATACAACAGTACCCATACAAAGGGTAGTCATTCCCTCTGCTGCGCCTCTGGCGAACGAGCCAACAGAGACGATGGTGAATGGTTTGGATAGCTGAGCGACTTTGGCCACGGGGAGTTTCCGATGTTGCAGGAATGAAGGCAAGATCTTTGCTTCTTTCGAGTCGGGTTGTTCGAGGGATATGTAGTATTCTGAAAGGAATTGGGAACAAGCTGCCGAAAGTGATTTGTGAAATCCAGTCATGTTCTCTCGTTGTCTGGGTGTATCGTCGTCGAGTGCTTCGGGAAAAACGTTTACTTTCAAGTTCTTCAAGCAGCCTTCATGCCCTTGATAACGACTTCCTTCGAAGAAGTCGCCCTCTTCCAGACCCAACATCCGCCTCATCCTCCTCTGCTCCAATCCCTCACCGACGACAATATCACTACCGAGAGCCTCCTTGATATGCGTAATAGCTTCTTGAGTTGCCCAGAACTCCACCTCCTCTCCTAAGCTATCCAGCGTATCCCTAATTTCCTCAATCAAAGGTCTCTGGATCTCGTCCAAAATCCCCTTGACCAATTCCCGGGAATTCTGACTCTGCCCCTTCCAGCTCTCAGCACCTTCATTCCCTTGTCGACCTTCTCGTCCTGCTATCAGTAGTCCCTCTGGTCTGAAAAATCTTTTCTTCGCTTCCTCCTCGTCCGCCGGTAATGGGTGATGTAGCAAATCACTGCAGATACCAAGCAGAGCGGTCGGGTCGAGGTTGACTTTTCTCGCAGGTCTCAGTCTCCCAGACTTCCACGTTGTTGAGGGCAATACCAGCGGTGTCTCGTCCAAATCTCCAAACACGAGATTGACGCCTCTATCGCGTATAGCCTTGAATGTAGCTGGTATACGATCATCGTCGTAACCTCCAACCGGGGACTCCTGCATTCGAGCCAATCGAAGTGTTAGATGCGGTGTCGGTGCGCCTGGGGGTCTTTCGCAAGATTCCATCAATGCTAGGAGATTATCAACCAGCTCGATTATCGAGTTCGTAAGCGGAGTTTTGCGGTCCGAGGGACCGATAGTCTCGTCGACGTCCGAGTCGGAATCGTAGTCCGAGTTGATATAGGAGTCTTGTTCTCTAAACTCCGCCATCAGATTGGAAGGTTTCTTGCTATCATATCAGCTCCCAGACAATAACGCAACAGCATCGGTAACAAGCTTACCTGTATATCCTGATCCATTCCTGTCCCCCCGCAGCGATGATGTCCACGAAACCCTCATCATTCCCCTTCGCTTTCTCCTTCTCCTTCCCCTTCCTACCTGGCCCTTTGTTCTTTACGCCATTCAATTGTCGGTCCTCTGCCACACTATGACTGTGCATCATGATTTTTACAGCTGCTATAGGAGCGGGAGCTATCAGGAGCTGCTTCACAAATGTGATGTAACCAAGTACATTCGGCAACGGATCTTCCTTTGGCGAAACAGACGATTCAAGAGACTGATATCAGCATGGCTCTGTGATGTAAGCTTACAGATTCAAGTAGGGCCATCTGAGTTGACAAAGAGTCGATAAACTTCCTCATACCGAGGGGATCACCGCTTGTCCATGGTGTATTACGATTGTCAATGACGGGCGGATGGAACCCAAAAAGGTCTGAGCAACTTGGTGTTCCGGCCGGTGGTGGGGTATCGACGATAGGGCTGAGGAGATCTATGGTCTCTTTGAGTCTTCTGATGGCCTCCTTGAGATGAGGAGTGAAGTCTGTCCCGTCCATACTTGAGTATGGATGAAGATGAATGGGCAGACGACTGAAATGAACGACCGACTCGAAGATGGATCACCAAAGTGGAGGTCCTCTTGATCGTTGAAAGAGTACGAAATAGTACATACACTCATGCTACAAATGCTATGGATGGATGGTGTGTGGGTGTGCTCGCTACTGTAACCCTATGATACACATCATTGAATGCTTCCCCGGATTGCTGCAGAAAACAGCTTAGGTATCGATGGTGAATTCCCATCGTCGCTACTAGTCAACATGTATTCGGCGATCAGCTGGATACTTACCTCGAGATAGCCTTGAAGGGTATCGTCCAAGAGAATATCATGGCGCTTCTGGACGTACGCCTAGATCGTCAGTAAAGGTCGAAGACAGTAATGAAAGACTGACCGATTCGTTGGTAATGTCCTGCCGCAGCTTAGCGAGGGATTGATTCTCAATGGGCTGTTCCAGGAGGAAACTAAGGTTCTCCACTGCTCTCTCCAAATCTCGCTGATTGTCTTCAAACAGCTCCGTCACATTGTTCCGTTTCAAGCTGAAGATCAACGTGGGCCTGGCAACAATGGAGTCCACTTACTAGAACGCCATACAATATGACCATTTCAAGGTGATCCTCGCCTTAACCACTACGTCCACAGCCTGCTTGGCAAACTGAACCTCTATCCAAGAGAGATTGCCCGAGCTCTGCATTTGCTCCATCTTCTTCTCGGTGTTTTTATAAAACTCCGCATCCAACTTGGCTGAGTTATCGTGGTTCGCCCATCGATTGAAGAACTGCTGGTCAGCTATGAACCTTGTTTGTGGTGAGAACTCACGTGTAAATATCGCTCCAGACTGGCTCGACTTTTCGCCTGGGCGTCTCGTGCATTGACCCCTGACTTCTCGTCATATCGATTACACTGATACCAGGCATTGCCGTGATCGGACCATGGCCCCATGCAGACCCAGCAGAACTCCCACTTGCATTTCTTGCATGTCATGTGACTGATTTGTCAATTTCCGCCAGTCTGACAGAAAATGAATAACTTACTTGCAGCCACCGGCCTTTTCTATTGTGGAACTACATTTCTCGCATTCCTTGGTGTTGGCATTCAACCAATTCGCCGTCTCAGAATCGTCTGCACACTTCTTCTCCCATTGTTTGACCACTTTGCAAAGTACAGGACGATGTGTATCGGCGTAACCGCATCCGAAACACATTGGGCGATTGCATTTACATTCAACGATGGGGACGATCTGGTTCAATATCCGCGGTGGGGCTTGAGAACATTCGATAATGAAATCGCAGTTGCGATGTGGGCACCATCTGAGGTTCGAGGCGTCGGAAACGAATGATGCGTTGAGTAGAGTGTGGTATCTGACATCAGTCTCGTCTTGCTGTTCATGAACGAGATACTCACTTCTTTGAAACTTCTGGGCTGACAAATCGATCAACGATTTCACCCTTTATGATTCTATCACATCCACTCTCCATACACTGTATTTTGCTGCTCTCCCCATCTTGCGAGACTTTACCAGCCAAATACTCCGTCCAACAGTCTACACAGAAGCGGTGCTCGCACCCCATGGCCATCGTCATCTTATCCATCTCTTCTCTTGGAAAGTCGGAACAACAAATCGGGCACTCAAAAGGCCCACTGGATAGACTCGCCACCGAGGGCTTGCTTCGTTTGATAGAGGCCGACGAGGATGATTTAGCATTACGAGGTCGTGCGCGAGGTGATTGGGGCAAAGGACGGGTAGATTGGCTTGGAGAAGAAGGTGGTGACAATCCAGCTTCCTGGAATACCCCAGCTGGGTCATTCCAAAATTGCTCCTGAAGCTTCTCCGAATTCCAAACATAGTGGCGAAGCAGAATAGCTGCTGTTGACGACTTTCCGTCAGCTCACATCATGCAGAAATCTCCCACTGGACTTACCGAAACTTCCAGTAAAGTCTGGATATTGCCGACTGCCGTGGTCTGCATATCGATGATCTCCTGCAATGACCTGACCTTGTAGTCTACATCATATGGTTTCTTCTTCGGCAGTTCTACTTATCAGCAAGCTGTCACACACTGATATCTCACCTTCAATGCCTGGGCTCAGAACGTCATACGCATCAGGCTCGGACTCTGACTCTTCAGAGCGTTAGTTTCAATACCTCATTCTGATGATCAGAGACACAAGACTAACCTGCACCCATTGCCTCATCACCAAAGCCCTCGTCATCATCATACACGAAATCATCATACTCTTCATCCGACGACATGATACTCTTGACTGAAGCTTCTTTGATTTCGTTTGATGGATGTTCTGATAGCTTCGTGTGCTTGTGTTCCCGCTCAGGTGACGATTCTGGGGAAAGAAAGTGCTTGTGCGGGTTTACTGATGAAGGAAGCGACGGCAGGGTGGCGGATGGAAGGTTCTGTCGAAGTGGGATATGAGCTGAGTGGAAATTTGAATGTCTCGACCGGCACTTCCGACGTCCAGAGGCGAAACTATCGCCTAGAAAATGTGAACAGAACGTAGAAAGGATAATTAAGTGTGGTAAGAAGCGAGTGGATGATCAAGAACATGAGGGAAGGGAACGGGCACCTCCACTTTACCATTAGGCGCCTGGTGTTCGCAAGGCGTTTCCATGCCTATCACATATTTGAAAGTCAATTAGCTCTCTGTTGATATTGCTATACCTCGAGCATTCAACCTAGGCAAGATGGTAGACGCTGCTCAGGCTTCGGGGTCCACTTATCAGGCCTTTTCCAAAGATTTTGCATCCTATCAAGAAGTCAACGCTCAAGCGGGACCATCGAAAACGACTATTCACCTCGATAGCCAATTACCTCAGGACACAGTACTGGATGAGGACAATGGCTTAGTCGGCTCGCTCATGAAGTCTTTGGAGGACCGGTGAGCTCACTGATCACGACACTCGCTGGCTAAGCTGATTAATCCAGAATTCGGGCAGGAGAAAGCTCAGGATGGGAAGGCGACGATGCGATGGGTGCTGAAGAGAGGGATGCTCTGCTGAAGGAACACAGGACATGGCAGCTCTTCCGAGCCGTTTACAGGTATGTTGAAGAGACCACGGAGGATATTTGCTGAGCAACAGTAACCGTCTAAGTCGCTCGGATCCCACGTTCGTACCAAGCTCGGCAGGTGATCAACTTGTTCGGAATCCTTACATCGCGCCAGAGGATTTGATGCAGTATATGGTGGACGAGGATGATGAGATGAGCCTATTTGCCGTAAGTACCGCTTCTTCACACCTCTAATCATACTGATGTATAGATCTTAGTAGATCACCTTCAATCACGCCCTTTACTGAACATGTCCCCACCACTCGAAGCTCGTCATGGCTACATACCCTCGACTCTGCGCCGAACACGAACAGCGAAAGCCAGCAAGCAGCCTATTCCATCATCTCTGGATCCCGACTTCACACTTCGTGATCCCCATGGAACAGGTCTTGCAGGTGAAGACCTCACATACGAATCCCCTCTGCTTGAAACACTCTGGGATCTGGTTCGGCATGGTGAATTAGATAAAGCTATCGAAGTATGCGAACAAGGCGGCGAGCCTTGGCGAGCAGCGACTTTGATGGGCGGTCGTCGGTGGAACATGCCTGGTCTGACTACCGATACACTAGAAGAAATGGGCGGATTGGAGGGAAACAGGAAAAGGGCATTATGGAAGAAATCGTGTCGAGCTTTGGCCAAGAACCCGACTCTACCAGCTGCAGAAAGGCATCTGTACGCTGCGCTTATCTCGGATTTGCCGCATCTTCATAACGCGTTGGAGACGTGGGAGGACTTGCTATGGGCGAATGTTCAGTACAAGATGGAAGCCAGGCTGGAAAGGCGATGGAAAGAGCTCGGAGGCTTCTGGCAGGAGGAGGACAGGCTGCTAGGGGAGGACGCAGAATTCGCTGGAGTCTCGATGGGAGGGATGGACGATATATTTGCGGCTATCGGTGCCGTGCAGAAGAATGAGGTACAGTAAGTTCTCTCCTTTCCAGCTTCTGGAATGTGGCTGAACAAGGAGGGCATCCAAGCGGGACCCATATATTGTCGCACAGAAGATGATCATTCTCGGAAGAACGGATGCGCTTCTTAACCAATTTGTCGATCTCCTTGAGCAGATTCAAGAAACAGTATCGGAGGAGTGAGCCTGTTTGACAGAATTTACCAGATAATTAGCTAACTGGCAGACTCGTTGGACCTCTGATTCGCTTCTACGCCCACCTTGTTCTTGCTCTCCGCACTATCGGCGAATCAGTACCTGATCTAGCTGCGAATGCCATCTTGCAAGCCTATCTCAAGGTCTTAGAAATGGAAGGAAGTGATCATCTAGTTGCAGCATACGCAGCATGTCTACGGCAAGGTAGCGGAGAAGAGAGCTATGCGCGATTCCTAAGATGTAAGTGCTCCGAGGCATCGTTGATGCAAGACTGACCATCAGCCATGGACCCAGTCGCCACAAGAGAATCCAGACGAGAAGCACTCATGCGAGCCCGCCAACACAACCTAGACGTCGGGGCCATTGCCAAAGAGACCGTCAGAATGGTACTGGAACAAGCCTTCTTGGTGAGTATTGTCCGCCTTCGCGATCATAGAAGCTCATGAACAGGATATCCCATCTCTCTCGCGTCATCAGCCAGACGTCGCATCACTCACCGTAGGCCTAGATGAGCGGGATGTCTTCCTGATTCGTTCCGTCGAATGGTTGACTTTCCTGCCAGAAACGGCGGAAGAAGCGCTCATCAAATCGAATGCAGTCGCACGTTACTTCCTGGCTCTCGGTCAAGCTGCTGCCGCTCAGAACCTGTTCAAGACTCTACCGAACAACATCCATCATGTTCTAGACGAGGGAGAAGCGGACCGCGAGGAATACGAAGACTACCAACTTCTGTTCGGGGTTTTCGCTTGTCATGATCTGGTTGATGATGTTCTCGTTCGAAGGCCGAAAGACACGTACGTCTCGGACATATCTGACTCTCATGGGCGAAGGACTGACAGACAGGTCGTCGAAGCTCGAACAGCATAATTGGTCAAAAAGCTTAGTGGTAAGTCTCCTTTTACCTGACCAGACCTCATGCTAATTTATAGGTGGCCATCGACCGTGTTCACGACTCGACAGTCCACCTTCTGACACACGGATGGCTACAATTCCCGATCACCAAGTCTGAAACGAGTATGTTGCGCACATAGAATCAATACAATCAAGGCTGACACGCAGGCACACAACGCAAACGGGAATTACGCCGTATACGACAATTATTCATTCCAGACCTCGTTCTACGACTCCACAACCTTCTCATGACTCACCAGTCTGCTATTCCAGAATTACTGGCTAAAGCTCTAGACCTCACCAAGATTGTCGCGAGCGAGGACCATGCTGTCTATGCCGAATTTTTGGGGCATGAAGATGACACGTATAGGTTGGTTGCTTATTTAGACAAAGTCAGGGAGGCGAGTCTGGTCTCGCTTGAGCGGGGTGTGTAGCACGTATGAAATGTAGAAATGGCAACAATGAATAGACATGTATGCAGCATCGTCATGGAAAATGTCATTGCGACGAGTAATTACCGCTCCGTGCGGGTTAAGGTGAAAGCGAACCTAAGTGCAATGTGACAGATTCCGCACTCGTAACAGCAGACATGTGTGCAAAGTGTTGTAGGATATTTCCGCGAGCATCTGATGATGGCACGAGAGCACCTGATCGTGATCTCATGCCGACAGAGGTGATTTCAATGCAAAGTGCATGCAGGAGACTTGTATGTAATTTCTAATTAAAATGAATAGTAAATAAAGGTCGCACGGATCATTCGAGATGGTGCTCATGATTCCCACGGCCTGCGCGAGTAGTCATTCTGGGGAGGAGGGTTCGACGAGGACGAAGATGAAGTCTGAGGTGGTGGAGGAAGTTGTTGTAGTGGGGGAGGGTTGCCATCGCCTGGATGCCTATTCCATTGATCTTCCCTGTAATCCGGGTAATATGCCTCATTCGCTTGTTGCTGCGATTGGTAGTCGTACGACGTGTATACGGGAGTTTGTAGTTCTTGCGATGGTGATTTAGCATACATGGGGCCTGAAGGAACTTGCGCAGGATACGATGAAAGGGTTTGTGGCTGAGGTGTGGATGTTGTTCGAGGATACGAGATAGTAACGCCCGGCGTCGAGGTTTGAGGAGCTTGTTGATTTTGTGACACAGGCCGAGAGGGAAAGTAAGGGCTGTATGACTGAGAGGGGTATCGCTGACCCATGGGCGGAGGGGGTGGTGGTGCTTCGACGCCAGCTGCTATTTGAGAGAATCCAGGTAAACCACCTGGCGGACCGGCAGTCATGGGTGTCATCGGAGTTGGGGGACCGTACGAACTCGATATTGTTCCGGAAGAAACGGCTCTCGATTGTTGGCCTGAAGGTGGTATTGATTGCGGAATGAAAAGACAGCTAACGACAAGGTAAAGTCGATCATATGTATCTGGATGATAAACTGATCCGCCCAGTCCTCCTCCCAGATGCAATCTGACGTTGAACAGGTTGTATTGTTGATCGGAGCGAACAATCCTGACATTCTGATTCGGATAATCCCCCATTCCTTCTGCTGGTGATATGAGCTCCCTTTCTGATCGATGGTGAATCGAATTCTGCAGTAGATCCCACTTTGAGTCCGGCAGTATAGTCGAGTTTGGTAGCGTTAACAGTCGCATCCGTTCTTCATCCAGTAAACCTCTATCGGCAGGGATCACCCAGTCAAATAACTGATGACCCAGAAACTCGGGCGGATGGAATCCAGTCAAATTCCATGATTCGTTCGATACTCTCAAAATTCGAAGGTCGACAGTAGTGAACATAGTGAACAGAGTGGGCGGATCTGAGCCGGCCGTCTGTGTTGAAGGTATTCGAGCTTGTGGAGGGGGAGGTCCAGGTTGGTAATATGGTTTATAGTCTTGTTGAGGATGATACATTGGGTTGTAGCTATCTGGTGGTGGGTGCGGGTATGATGAAGGTATTGGTTGGCGGTATTGCATGGGATCATCATTTTCCTCGTGAGGAGGCCGTGCGCGCTGATAGGGTGTACCCATAGGTGTCTTGTTGACTTTTGGTCGACCTCTCTTCTTGTGCTACTTATTAGTGCTGTCTTCATAATATTGAAGAAAGGGCATACAGGTACATCCTCGCATTGATCCTCCTTGCCCATGTTTGTGCACCGCTTGCACGGCCTCTGGATATCACATGCCAAATGTGCCTTTTTGCACGGTCCACATGCAGACGATACATTCGCCTTGCCCCCTATCCGCTTGACTGCGTTCCTTCCATTCCCATTCCCATTTCCTCCATTCGTGCCCAGGCGCGCCTCTCCCGGTGAGACCGTTCCTCTGGACGAAGAAGCTTCGCCGGTCCGATGTGGGTTCATTTGTGACGCGTCGTAAGATCCCGAGCCCTGTGAGCTAGGATATGACGCTGGAGCCGACATGAAAGGTACCGAGGTAGTTGGTGTAGGTGGAGGAGATCTGTTGTTGGTCGACGAATTGTACGGTTGTTGAGGTGCGTAAAGGTGTTGTTGGACGGGAGGTTGATAATAAGACTCGGAAGGATGTTGATCTTGATTGCTATACTCCATCCTGACTTGACCTTGCCGAAACCCTTATATTGTCCGTCTATACACCTCTTTTGACTTAAATCTCCTTCTGCCTTTGTGTAGATCCAAGATAATTTAGCTCTCGATGACGTTATTCACTCTGCTCAAGCTCGTGCTTTGTATTATACTGGTATTGACCCGGCGGCTGGTGCCTGTGATGCATCCGGCCGATGTCTTTCCTCTGGTCCTATCTCTGCTGTGCTTCTTCTTTACAGCTGACACACCTGACACCCTGTGAATAATACGGAGACGATACCACAAATGAAAGGAAGTGTTTCAAAAGGGGCGCACCAATTATTCGGAGACCGAAGCAATTGATTCGGGTCCGGAACAGTCGGAAGGGAGGCCAATGTATGGGTGCGCCAGTCACGTCGTGTATAGCTTCTAGGCAGGGCGTGGAGTACAGTATGTCTTCGATCCAAATGTCGTAATTGATCGAAAGCTTTCCAGTAGTGATTCTAAATTTATGGTGTTCGTCCGTTGATTCGAGTACCTTCGCCAGAAACTACGAAAGTCGTGTGCGTGTGTGAATGACTCTCTCAACACAATATTGAGACCAAATCCCGAGTAGTACAGTCGTCTTCAGTCCAACTGCGAGCGGTCCGCAGCCAGTGAGGATGCCAAGTAACCAACCCAAGATTGTAGAACACAAGCGAATTCGGTTTACCCAGGTCGATGCAGATGATATAGAGTTTGGAAGTAATCAGGTCCAAACTGCTGACTACTTCGCCAAAGCCGCGGATCAACGTGACCCACTGCGTTATTATCGAAGACCCCCAATGCGATAGACAGGGACTGAGTATATAAAACGATAAGTGACCGGAGGTTTTATGTTTAACCGTACACTTTGTGTTCGATTGCTTACACGTATCGCGGTTACAAGCAGACAAAGAATGATCAAGAGGCGTTTTCGGGTCGGCGACTGACGCTTTTCTTGGCCTTGAAAGTAGGGTCGACCTGACTATATGTCGCGAGTCGATGTATGTGGAGGTTGAAGTTCTAGCAGTTTGAATGGGTGAGATCCAAGAAGCAAAGGTACAGGAAAGTGGGCACTATGGAGCCAACCGTGTCAGACAGAATTGAATGGGCGCAGAGAATCTGTTGGAACCACTTTCACGTCATATAAGGTTAAGCTCAGAGGCCGAGGTCCTAATAATTCGGTCCACAACTCAACCAAGGATGTCATAGGGATCTGGCCATAATCGGCTAACCACATGAAGAAGCTTTTGTGAATTCTTTTTCAGGGATTGGGCGATACAGCAGCATCAGTAAAAACATGTCGACGTGCTGAAACCCTGAAATTGATTATCAAGCAAGCAATCACAAACCATCCAGCAGGACAGACTCGAATCTCGGTAGAGGCGCCGAGCCACCGCACTTCACACTTCGGGTTACAAACTGCATCATGACCCTAAAACCGGCAGGCATTCCCGCGGATCATCATTGAATGTTCCCGGTACTTACGGCCGCCGCTCATGAGGGAGGTCTGACTAGCACGACGCTATATGAGTCCGTGTCCATATGCATGTCATGAACGATATACATCAGAAGTCAATGATCAACCAGTGCGAGAGAGAGTCAAAGTCGATTCCCGCCTTCTACGCAGCAAGGACTTGCTGCGCGTCGTCCTACCGCAGTCAGACCGAGTTCGGGGGTAGTAGGGCCGAGTAAACCGGACTTACACGTTCTGCCTCGTTTTTGTAGTCCTGTACCTCTTTTGCCAATTGCTGCTTCTCGGGATCGCTGTTTCCATTGCGATCTTGGAATCGATGAGCAGCAACCATTCCAAGTACAGCTTTTCGGACTATGATCAGCCTCGCATCTGCCAAGTGGGCTTACAAGTTTTCTTGGCATTGAAAGCAGATTTGACGTTGGGGAGTAAGTCGACATTTTGGGTAGGAGCGCCATCTTTCAGCCATGGGTGATTCAGCAGCTCGACAGAGGTGGGTCGGTTCGACGGGTCGATGGTCAGACAGGATTTGACAAATTGCTTGGCGGTGTCCGATACACCGGCCCAGTATTCCTCCTGTTGATCAGTATACCTCATAATTGGCTCCGGCGAGGGCACTCACTGGCTCAAACTTGTAGTCACCGTTACAAATCGCCTGCATCTCCTCATATTGCGAGTCCCGGTCAAATGGTGTATAACCACATAGGAGGAAATAGGAGATAACACCGATCGCCCAGATATCAACGGGCTTGCCGTGTCCGGCTTTCTTGAAGATTTCCGGCTTTCTTGTCAGTACTGCGCACTTCTCTCGCCGAGAGTTGCTATCTCACAGCCATGTATCCTGGGGTCTGATGAATGTCAGCCTACTGTACGAGATGAATATGAGGAACGCACTCCGCAAGTTGTTGTGAGGATGGAAAATTTGTCCTCTTCCAGTACCTTTGACAACTGGTTGTTCAGTTTCCATGGCTTGCAGGGGCGACAAACTTACACCAAAGTCCGCCAAGGCCAACTCGGCATCTTCTGCTTTACTCTTGAATAAGATGTTTTCGGGTTTCAAATCTGCCTCATGAGCCATTTGACCGGTTACAGGAAATGAACACCTACCTCGGTGGACGATACCCTGATCATGTAGATACTTAACTGCACTTGTGACTGTCCTGATGATATTCTGGGCGTCTCTGTTCCGTCAATATTGGCCTCCAATCAGACACTTTACGCACTTCTCGTAGTAACTCCCACGGGCGCAAATCCTATCAAATAGCTCTCCACCGGTACATAGATCAAAGACCAACTAGAAGGTCAGTCCCATGTCGGAAGACGTCCGAAAATCGTACATAGAGGTTATGTGTAGTCTCGAAGAAATCATGCAGAGAGACGATATTGGGATGACCAGCTGATACTCGTTTTAGTACTGCGATTTCGTTTCGGACCTATTCTATGAGCATCAACTTTATGGGCAGGCTGATTTTGCACACCATATGTTCTCGTCCCTGAGACATTAGCGAAGCTCAATTGCGAGATAAATGACTTGCCATCAAGAATTTCTTGTTGAGTACCTTACAAGCAAAGTACTCTCCAGTCTTTGAATTAGCGCGGTTTTGAGCTGAACCATGCGTGACCTACAGTGATATGCACACATTCTTTCACGACAGCGCTGTGGGTGAGCAAAGCTGATGACCCGGGAAAGACGACATACTATGTTCCGCTAGATAAGTCAGCTTGGGTCATTACACAAAGGGATATGAACTTGCCTTCCTAACGTCTTTCCGGTCTTGTACTACCTATGTCAGCTCGGTAGCAGCGAGTGTCAACTTGTTAAGATTCAGAACTCCGATGTCCCTCTCGGTGCACGAGCTGTTTCATGACTGGCGCACCTCGACCACGAGAGATGGCTGAATGGGATGACACATACCTGACACGGAACGGTCTGCGGTTTCGACATGATCTGCGATCGATTATTCCGTATATGTCAAGAAGAGCAGTGGAGTAATGGTTGGAAGCCGAGTGTAATGTTCTATAGCTGTGTGCCAAGGTATAGATTGTATGGGCTACAATGAACTACTGAGACTGCGACTTGGTCATTCAGGGATCTTCCACGTTTATCCCCGCACAGGCACACTGATTTACCCCGCATATAATTGATCCCGTTCAGCAAAAGTTGAACTATCAAGTCGCCACTATTACCACTCTGTACTAACTTATAATCACACACCACATGTCAGACGCAGAATCATCAGCTGCAGGCTCATCGCGATCGGCGTCACCCGATGCTGCTGCACAAAACGGAGTCGAGATCTCGGACAACAAGACTTTTGCCGATCTAGGGATCATACCGGAACTATGTAAATCGTGCGAGACGCTGGGATACAAACGTCCAACACCTATTCAAGTGGAATCGATACCTCATGCTTTGGCAGGGAAAGATATCATTGGACTGGCTCAAACGGGTAGTGGAAAGACTGCGGCGTTCACGTTACCTATTCTGCAGACATTATGGGAGAATCCACAGGCTTTCTACGCGTTAATACTCGCTCCGACCAGGTCAGTCGATTGTGAAGCACACAGTCTGGGAGGAACTGATAGTCAGAGAGCTGGCATACCAGATTTCGCAGCAGGTCACCAGTCTTGGTGCCCCTTTGGGTGTAAGAGCCGCCACGATTGTTGGAGGAATGGATATGATGTCTCAATCCGTCGCGTTGTCGAAACGACCTCATGTCATTGTCGCAACACCAGGGCGTCTCATGGATCATCTGGAGAATACCAAGGGTTTCTCACTGAAGGCACTGAAATACCTCGTAAGCTCAAGTACGCCCTACAAGCGCAGAGCTCATACGTAGATCATGGATGAAGCCGATAGACTATTGGATATGGATTTCGGACCGATCATTGACAAAATCCTGAAAGTCATCCCTAAAGAACGAAATACCTATCTATTCTCCGCCACAATGACGACCAAAGTAGCCAAGCTACAACGAGCAAGTTTGAATAAGCCCGAGAGAGTGGAAGTCTCTTCCAAGTGAGCTATATAACCTCATCACTTTAGCCATGCTGACCGGAAGATATTCGACAGTATCCACATTGTTACAGCACTACCTCCTACTACCACTCAAAGCAAAAGACTCACACCTCCTTTACCTTGTCAACGAGCTTTCTTCGTCCTCGATGATTATTTTCACTCGTACAGTTCACGATGCCCAACGACTTTCGATCGTTCTACGTCGCCTCGGTTTCCCCGCTATCCCTCTACATGGTCAAATGAGTCAATCGATGCGTTTGGCAAGTCTGAACAAATTCAAATCCGGAGGAAGGAGTATTCTAGTAGCTACAGATGTTGCGTCTCGAGGATTGGATATCCCTTTGGTGGACCTTGTCATTGTGAGCTATTTATCGTCTTTCGGCAAATGAATAAGCTGACAAGCAGAATTACGATATGCCAACCAATTCAAAAGACTACGTTCATCGAGTAGGACGTACAGCCCGAGCTGGACGTGCTGGAAAATCAGTAACCCTGGTTACGCAATATGATGTCGAGATTTTGCAACGTATAGAATCGCATATAGGCAAGAAAATGACCGCCTTTGAAGTGGACAAAGAAGCAGTGGCTCTACTACA